>PTRB01000280.1:0-20091 GCA_025094155.1 Lichtheimia hyalospora FSU 10163
TAAAGGATTAATGTATTTCCAGAATTTACACATCGGGGATGATCTAGAAGTAACTGAAACCTATTAAGATCTAAGGGACAAGCTAAGGCCAAGTGAAACAACCGACTAGTTGATAAGTACACATCAATCATTGGTTCCTGTTCTTAATCTTTCTTGACAATCTGTCATCTAAAACCTCTCGTAAAATCTTTATTTAAAGCGATAGAGTGATAAGAATAAAGCATAACTATCTTTCAGTCTCAACGTACTTTCAGTCGTAATACATTTTCACTACCAAATATCTCAGGATGGTCTAGGTGTGATTGATTGTTCATGCATAAACCAATAACTGGCATAACCATAATAGAGTAGCTGATAATATCCATCATCGAACAACTGACATATTGTCTCTTCACATGTGCAAGTATTTTCTTCTCATCATCATTTTGGAATCCACAACTCAACAAATAGTACATTGGTGCATCCTCTTGAACGACTATTGCCTTTGCTCTCTTCAACCTGACTCGGCATTATTCACCATTTACTTTTCAGAAACACACTTATCCTTTACACAGTTCTCTTTTGATACTGTATAGCATCTGATGCTCACTACTTTATCAATTCAACCGCGTACCCCATTATTATTCATCAACCTTCTCACATTCTACCTATCACATATCCTTTTCACCCTTTTGCAACCTGCCTATCAAACCCATTCTTTACACTTGGTGTTTACTGTAAACCAACCTACCCATTTCACACTATCCAAAACCAACACCTAACATCTGTTCTCATCCTCTTGTGTTCCATTATGTTCTGTTCTTGCACTACTATTCCGACTATTAGGCATTTCATCATCATCCTTTTCCTCTCATAAGGTTTCAAGCATTTCTTTCATGATGATATGTATCATTTTAATTATTTCGAGGATGTTGATTGTGAGGGCGACTGAACATGTAAACATGCGAGAAGGAGTTGGTGGAATGGGGAAATAAGTATAATGAAATGATGTGCGCTGGGAGTTGAGCAGTCAACAGAACTTCTTTTTCCGTTTCACATGACACCCGCGTCGAAATTACTAGTGCATCTACAATGGCGACAGTCAATTTCCGACTCAAAACATGCAGTACCTCATTGGAATAACAATATGCAAGGAAAGTGACATTTCAACTTTGGAGTGTTTTTCTGTTGTTTAATTACTAACGAGTGACATGTATTCAACTTGCAAGCGCATGACCAAAGCTTTATGAACAAATGACAGGGGACGAGATACAGCAACAACATGAAACAAGGAAGCACTATCTTTGTGATCAAAGCAGGACGAGATTATTGCAAATGCTCTGTTGGAAGATCAAGGACTGGTTCCTGAAACTAGATGTAGTGGTTAATGCCGCTGTTGTCAAGCTGGATCGTTCATTCTCATGCACAGTATCAGATTGGTTAAATTAGAGGTCCATCATATCCCTTGGTTTATCAAAACTACACACTTATTTGTTCTTAACCACTCAAATAAACCCAATCCTTGTCATGGTTGACAAATGTTCCTTAATTTCCATTTAGACATACTTCGCCTGCTTAATCTTTCAGCAGTAAAGCATTCATCAGTTTTCGTATTATTCACTATGATTCATCCTTCCTGTTCTCTCATGATCTCGTCCCATCTTGGTATCATATCTTCTCCAAATATCCCACTTGCATACTGCTTGAAAGCACCTAGCACTTTCCAATTTCTCGTTCCTGTTTCATCACCCAAACTCATTCTGACAATCCTTTGCAAAATGAAGAAACCATCGTGTTCGGTCAAGCAATGTATCATGATGAATATAGACACATGTTTGCTGAAAAAGTACACCTGTATTGATATCGAACACGCAATATGGATGCAATAGATATATATCAAGGCAACGGTTTCTACTTTCATTTGAGCTTCTTCAGCAAATAGTCTTGGACAATCGTAGCAACATTCGAATTACTTGATGGGAAACAATGGCTATGTTATACATCAATGAGGAAAGAAGCTCAATAAGACATACTACATCAATGCTGATTATTACTCATATGCTACCCGTGACCTGCCATGTCGCATTTTGTATAAGCGTACTGCTGCATCCCAGAATGTCATGTCTTGAACAAGAAATGTGTGAATGGGTCGTCCTTGATAGCGAAATTGATGTTTCTTACATGCATTTTCTATTCTTTGTAAAGCGTGATGTAGTTCGATAGCATAAGCATCATTTTTAGCATTGATCGCCCTATAACAGAATGCACTCATGATAAGCATTATGTGAGATATCCTTATTGATGATGGTGTATACTTTTCCCATGATGTGTCCGTGTCAGATGATTCCTTCTTGTTACTGTTAGAGAAAAGAGAAGACTTGATGGTTGGTGGTGGAATGATAAAATGGTAAGCGCACTAAATGATTGCATATGTGTGTACCTAATTGCTTTGGCTCGATCAGTGTGGTGATCCACATACATGCGCAAAATCTCCCTGCTTTCCTTCTCGCCTTTGCTTGCGCCCGTCTGAACAACTAGCAGTCGCTATTACTATTGAGTATGATCTTCTTCCTCTCCATATGTGCACACGATCAGTGTTTGTGCTTCACCTTCGCAGCATAACAATGTCTCGTCATGGTCATTTTGATTATCTAGTTGTAGCATTTCTCGTCTCGCCCATCCTATCACTTGTACAATAAAGTTAACAAAATAAATGACGAGAAAGGAAGAATAGATACCTCGACCTGTGTATTGGATCAAATAACTTGCTTCTTCAATTGCCTTATTTTCCACCACATCAAGGTTAAGGCGTCTCTTTTTCGCATGGTTGTGTTCTGGTGATATGCTGGATTCAATAGCTTTCAGGCGCTCAGGGATATGTCGATGAAGAATAGTATCTATTTGGGCAACCCATGTTTCCTTTAAAGCATCCAAGAGTGACATGCATGCAAAACAATCATAAAAGGGAGAAAGACGAGAAGGATGTGCAGATAGCTGTGGTTTCCCTCTTTGTTTGCATATGCACACAATTGTGCCATTCTGAAACAATCCTTTCTCATTGTTGTAATGTTTATCATTGTTGATGCTGGATATACTGCAGCCCTGACCAATTGTGTATCTCTGACTGTGAGCAATGTAAAATGATTATGAATGTGATGGAACTAAGCGCCATTGTTTCGAAGATTTATTGAAAGTGACAGTTTAATACGGTGCATGATTGCTTATCATGGCGCAATATGCACACCTGTCGTTTGCTATCCACAGCAGTGTGAACCTGCGTTATGATCCACAAGCATACCATGCTACAAGAAGAAGAAAAGTTACACACCAATCAACAAGTGTCGCATGATGTTGGGATAATAGCAAGTATTGCCACGCTTCTCCTGACACATGTTAATCCTTCATTCAATACCGGAAGCACTGTTAGCATACAATTTTCAGCTTTGTCAAATGCAGATGGGGATGGGAGAGGAATCTCGATTTGTGAGACATAAACACATCAGTCATCTGATATGGAAGAAATCGTTATCGATGGGCAAAGATGATACATCATTGTTGAAAGTGTAAAAGCATTCAGCATATTATTAGAGAAATGGTATAGGGTGATTGATCAACAATACATGTATGTCAATAGTAGTGCGTTTCAAGAGGTGGTACTACTACTTGTACTTGTGCGTCGGTTGGTATAAGAGGAGAGTAATCCCGTGAGCGAAAACAAAAAGGTATGCAAGCGTTCTCCATCAATATGAGCAAAATGCTTACTCAATGTTGGATATAATGATGCACGTCGATTTTTTTCCCACTCTGCCAAACTTGCCAAGCGTAAACTCCAACGACTAAGAGTAGCTACCCAGTCAACAGCAGCCAACCGGCGACGTGCTATTGCCCACAAGCGCTCTGGTACTACAGTATGAATCATGTCATCCAGTAATCGGATCGCAAGAAAGAAGCAGAATAGACACGTGGTGACAAATGCGATGAGCAATACAATAGCCAAATATGATATGGTGATTAGTAGATATTGGCCCAAGGATAAGGATAAGGATGATGGTGATGATGGATGAGACGTTTTCATTGGTGTCCATTTCATTTGATAGTGATGATGGTGATTTATATCTCGTGTAAGAAAGGTATTGATCTGCTCATCATTCACTGTAGTGGTGGTGGATGATGAAGCTGTAGAGGTGCTGTTGCTACGTGAAGCTGTAGCTGATGATGGTGTTGACATGAGTGAGTAGAAAAAAGGCACGTATGGAAGAAAAAGAATGAATCAGATACGCAACACCTTAAACAGAAGTTTTTTAGTGGAGCAGGTCATGCGAGCACAATATCGCACAAGCTTTTCTCGGCACCGCACATCCGTGGCACGGTGCCACATGCACTAGGAACACGATAACTTATAACAGCAGTAATCCTTTTCATCAATGATATTCAATACCATGGCCCGTGCACTGATGTACACATATCCTCATGGCTTATTACAATAGGTTCTTATGTCTCAGTGTTAAAACGTGAACGTACCCCATGTAGAGTAGGGTTGCATGCTTTGTATAGCACGTGCTACACACGTCGAAACATTTTGAAATAAGGGCGCTTCAGTGTGTGTGAGAGAGTTATACCAGCTTTCTTTCTTTATTCCACTTGCCATCAGTAACCCCTGCTCCTTCTTTTCAATACCATGGACAAATTACGCGAGGTATGTTGCATAATCTCTTTAAACACGTTCAGTTTAAGCTCATAGGTCATGAAGAAAATTAGCAGCATTCGTGCTGAAGCTGAAGCAGCCAATGCCAAAGCAGACGAGTTGGAACTCAAGGTCAAAGCTCTCGAGGAAGAAGTTATGAATCGCGATCACGAAATCATTTCCTTGAACAACCAGAATAAGCACTTGACTGAAGACTTGGAAACAGCACAAGATAAAATTACTCAACTCAAGAGCTTGGAAGATGAAGATGATGATCTCAAGAAGGAAAACGACGCGGCACAACGCAAGATTACTCTCCTTGAACAGGAGCTCGAATCATCTGATAAAGCTTTGAGAGAAACGACCAAAAAGTATGTTTTTAGGAGGGGGATAGTATAAGATGATATAAGGATCGACTAACGAAATGTATCCCTGAAATAGCTTTCGTGAAGCGGATGTCAAAGCCGAGCATTTCGAACGAAAGGTGCAACAATTGGAAAGTTTACTCTTTGATCAAGAAAAGAAGAATGAAGAACTTAAGCAAAAGAATCAGGAACTGCAAAGTCAATTGGATGAGTTCAATGCTCAATTGGATGATATTTAGGTTGGTCTTGTCTCTCTCTTCTTTTCCTATTCCCTACACCTATTACAAAGTAGAAACATCGATAGCATTTATACCATCCCACACCATCCACATTTGAATAAACACCCAACAATTGCATGTTTATAATCGATCAGCATAGTTTGTCATTGATATCCAAAAAGCGCTTTATTATGATGAGATATAACTTAGATCTCAACCATCTCACGAAGACGACGCACAGTGGAACGCACAGTGGTGGCAGCAGTTGTGGAAACAGTATAAGCACCACCAGCCAAGGTCTTTTTGCAACCCTTGCACTTCCAGATACCAACAGCAGTACGCTTAACTGCGTCCTATGTATAATAGTGTCAGTTGTTGATTTGATATTCGGTATTCAAGTCATACCTTGCCACAGAAGGTGCAAGTATAAGTGGCATGCTGAGTGATTTCCATCTTCTTGACCTGCTTTCTCAAAGAGGCGCCATAACGGGTACCGTACTTGCCGGTGATTCCGACTTTTTTGGTGCGCTTAGCCTATTCATCCACAACATCAATCCATTCATCCATTTCAATATCTTACTCATCCATCCATATTCTCATGATGCATATCTTCATCCCCTTGCTTACCATTGGAATATGACACACTAAAAGGGGGGAGATTAACTCGGTACATGTCTGTGATGCTGCTTAGACTACCGGAATAGCCGAGAAGAGCCACTACTGAGTTGGAATCTAATCTCATGCAATGCGTGCACAGATCGCATTAGATGACATAATGAGTAATAAAGGTTGCCAGGGAACATTTCGATAGCAACGGCTGTCATTGTGTGCATATAATCCATATTATTGGTATGCTCGTCATTACTTCAACGCTTATTTCATATGGTTGATCTCATTGCCGTTGTTGCAAGCAGTAGCAGTATTGTCTTATGCTCATCGTCCTTACAACTTTATGATTATCATTCAATAACAATACTCTTATTTCTGAAAGTACTACAGTACTGAATATCCATCTTTTAAGTCAACAACAACTTATATATCGAAGCAGAATGATAGAGAAATGAACCAACAGTTAGATATATCTGCACACAGTGGTATCAGTAGCAGTTGTGTCAGCAATGGATCAGATCATAGTATAGACATGAGCATTTACATATATACAAAGCATGATAGTTTATTTACAAAGAGACAACAAAATCTCATACATTGCGATCTTATTTTCATTACTCATTTCCCTGCTCCTGGTGGCGTCGTTGACGCCCACGAGCAAGACCACCCTTATGTCCAGCTTGGCGAGCTCGCTCACTTCCTTTTTGGAAATGACCAGTTGATGCATGTCCTCCTTCAACAGCAATCTCGTGCTATCGTAACAATAGTTAACATCCAATTTCAGCTCTATAAAAAAGATACCTACTCGTCGTTCTGGGCTCATTGATGCAAATCCACCATGGTGTGCTTGACTAGCATGTCCACCTTGTGATGCGATTTCATGCTACACACAATCACTTGTAAGCACATGATCGTTTCAGCAAACTTTATATATTGCATACCTGCTTTTGAGGATCCATGTTTGCAAATCCACCATGGCGTCCATGACTTGCATGACCACCTTTGGCAGCAATCTCATGCTACATTATGTTATGGCAACCAAATGCTATATTTAATATCGGCATTTTGAAAGATAAGATGATGAGTGACATACCTGCTTCTTTGGATCCATGTTATGGAATCCGCCCGAGTGGCTAGCATGACCACCCATGGCAGCAATTCTTTCAACCTCCTCATGGGGTCGATTGGCAAAGTTACCAGGATTGTTAGATTTGCCAGAAGGCATATTGAAGATAATAATGATTGATAATGATCCTTGCACAACACTCTGCTCTTGTATTTAACATAATTTTGTAAATGATTGCAAGGGTTTGTACACTGGATTCTGGGAAGAATTGCACTCTAAAACGGGAGCTTACAATTGGCGACAACAATATTTCCCTCTATAGTCCCAGCATGAAATAAGTTGCATTATGCGCCATTATGCGCATATCACCTGTGAATCAGCCAATAGCTGTATCGTGACGTCAAGGTACGTCAACTAAGCACACCATGAACGGTTATCACACGCGGTGTTTAACAAGGGGGCTTAATCGGCCGTTTCAAGGTACACGGTAGTGAGAGATGCATGTGTCATGTGTGTTGGGCACAATGAGCATCCTAAAATGTATGTGTTTCCTTATGCAGACCGTTGTTATAGTAGGATCATATCAATAAATGGATATGCTTGCTTGGCATGTAGCATTCAACATCGCTCTAGTCAACAACGTCCAATCATTTAAACAATCCTGGTAATTTTGCAAATTGTTCCCACGAACAAGTTGAGAGCATCATTTGTTAAGGGCGGGCATGCCAGCCACTCGGGTGGCTTCCACAACATGGATCCGCAAAAACAGGCACGCTATATATTCCTTTTGTATTAAGAGGCACGCTATATATGACATGAACATTAGAGCTATACTGACATTGCACACATATATATATGGTTTACTTTTACCATGAGATTGCTTTCAAAGGTGGTCTTGCCCGTAGTCACCATCGACATGAGCAGCAACAAGCGAGTGAAGAGTATCACCAAATACTTGAAAAACTTTTCAATCACTGTAAAAATGATCCAATTCCTTGTACAAGCACAGCTGTGAATGAGATTACAAATAATGATTGCATTGCTTTATTGATGACAAAGAAATAAAAGAAAGAGAGGGGTGTGGGTATTTCGGCATGGTACCTATAGTCTAGCGCCATGATGAAAGGCGATAGTCCTCAAACGTATGCCATTTTAATATTGCAAGCGCTAACAAGTAGCAGGTATACGCAAAGGCTATAGAGAAGCCAGCACGTAAATGCGAATGAAACTTGCTTTTGTGAGTGTAATATTGCTGCCATTGCCACGTGTGCAAAGCAGAATGTTGGGTTCCACGCTCTTCATGTCACAACAAAACACATAGCCATATTCAAAGTAAAGAGATATACCTTTATTGTACAACATCCATACTAACCAAGAAATTGAGAGAAGAAGAAAGAAGGAATAAGCCGATTGCATCCGAGGGTGGGATAAAAAAATTCTCTTTTTATCAAAGCCACTCATTCTCCGATTTGACCGACCGATATTCTTTTATCGCTCCTTCTGCTTATGGTGCGTTGTTATCATTGTATCTTTGAGCGGCACTGAAGGCGGGTTTTGATGGTTATGAAGGGGCAGGGTTGATAATGTAATACATGTAAAACTGCATTGATTACATTGTTTGATACTTCATTGCGATATTGTTCATTCTTCTAAGCATAATCACATTTGTATTGTTCATTATCTTATCTCTTTTTTTTATTCTCAATCCACTCTTATAGTAAGCTGCTCATGTAAGCACGACGCACAAATCCGTGAAAAATGAGCTGCTCTGCTTGTTGTCTCTTTTGTTGTATACCTTCCAAATGAGGAGGGATACATTTGACAGGTGTAATGCATAATCAGATTGGTCAATAATATAGCATCGCAGAAAAATAGCCAGCTTATGGTTTGGTGTTGTGTGTGGTGGTGGGGGGAGAATGCAAAAAACTAGATTGGTACAAAAAGGGGGATCATGAGATCATTGTTAGATTTTCATCCCCCACATTCATAAGAGGGATAGCATGACGTGGGTGAGAAAACTAATGCTCTTGTTTCATTCACATCTGTGAGTGGAGCACAAGATTGGTCCTTTGTCTTAAACAAGGAGGGGCCAGGAGTGGGCCAGGATATGAATCCAAGTGGTCAATCCGGTCTCCGCATTAAGTATTTGCCGTCATTTTGGCATTTTCCAAATGCCATCATGCTCAAGGTTTCAAGTGGTATATTTGATTGGGAATAAAATATAGGGTACTACTTGCGTGCGCTGAGCCAATAAATAAGTTCAAGCGGGAAAATCACTACAGAATATCCCGCCTTACAGGTTATCCATCCATTGTTACTTTGCAAGAAGTACGACTTTTTATATATCAAGAGGTAATTGTCAAAGAATAAGCGTTAAGGGAAAAATGGGCATTTTCGGATCCATGTGAAGATGAGCTATTGGACCATGTGATGTATTCCATTCACCCTTACCAATTTTTTTTTTGCAACTACTTGCAACGGACTCGGTGGAACAGCCGTCACCTAACGCCTTCCTCATTTGTCCCCCACACAAGACGACACTTTCCGGATGATCCGAATACTCGCACCTATAAAAACTCGTAGCATCTTGCTCAACAGTAAAACACGTTTTCCACATATCAACATGTCTACATCTACTCAAGCTGCTACTCCCTTCAAGTCCACCGTTCCCGGTGTTGCCGTTCTTGGTGCTGTCACCCCAGAACAGGCTACTATCCTTACTCCTGAAGCTCTTCAATTCACAGCTACTCTTCAACGCATCTTCAACCCTACTCGCAAGGCTTTGATGCAACGTCGTGTCTATCGCCAACAAGAACTTGATCGTGGTGTTTTGCCTGATTTCTTGCCTGAAACTGCTTATATTCGCAATGATCCTAACTGGAAGGCAGCTCGTCCTGCTCCTGGCTTGCAGGATCGTCGTGTTGAAATCACTGGTCCTGTTGATCGTAAGATGGTTATCAATGCTCTTAACTCTGGTGCAAAGACCTTCATGGCTGATTTTGAAGGTATGTAATGAGAATATTGCCTATGGGAGTTTTAATGCATAACTAATAACATGTGCTTTTCATTTTCAACTCTCAGATTCTAGCGCTCCTACTTGGGACAATATGCTCAGCGGTCAAGTCAATCTCCGTGATGCTAACCGTGAAAACATTACCTTCACCAACCCTAATGGCAAGCGTTATGCCCTCCGCACTGATGGCAAGGCTGCTGTCTTGATCGTTAGGTAAGCATCATTATATTGAATCTTCATTCATGCATAACTCCGATCATCCGCTGACATGTGTATATCAACAACAGACCCAGAGGTTGGCACATGCTTGAGAAGCACGTTCTCGTTGATGGTGAACCTATGTCTGCTTCCATTTTCGATTTCGCCTTGTACTTCTTCCACAATGCCAAGGAAACCGTTAAGCGTGGCCGTGGTCCCTACTTCTACCTTCCCAAGATGGAATCTCACTTGGAAGCCAGGTATGTTATTATTCATCAAATAATGTAATGAAGAACAGTTGTATTCATATGGTTCATAATAGACTCTGGAACGATATCTTCAATGTCGCTCAAGATATGATCAACATCCCCCGTGGTACTATCCGTGGTACCGTTCTCATTGAAACCATCATGGCTGTCTTTGAGATGGATGAAATCATCTATGAATTGCGTGATCACTCCAGTGGTTTGAACTGTGGCCGATGGGATTATATCTTCAGCTGTAAATATCATATTGAATGGGTTGAGTGTTTATTTGGATTGTTATTGACTTTGTTTCTATAGGCATTAAGCGTTTGCGTGAACATCCCCAATTTGTTCTCCCCGATCGTTCTCAAGTTACCATGACTACTCCTTTCATGGATGCTTACGTTCGCTTGTTGATCCAAACCTGCCACAAGCGTGGTGTTCATGCTATGGGTGGTATGGCTGCTCAAATCCCTATCAAGAACGATCCTGCTGCCAATGATGCTGCCATGGCTAAGGTCCGTGCTGACAAGACCCGTGAGGTGACTGCTGGTCACGATGGTGTAAGTATAGGATTGGATAAAGAGAAATTATAAGAATGCAAATGCTGACAGTTATTTTGCATCATAGACTTGGGTTGCTCATCCTGATCTCGTCAAGATTGCTATTGGTATCTTCAACGAAAAGATGCCCCAACCTAACCAAATCCACGTTCGTCGTGATGATGTTCGTGTCAACCGTAATGACTTGCTTCCTAACTTCCCTGGTAAGCCTACTGAAGCTGGTATCCGTGACAACTTGCAAGTTGGTTTGGGCTATATGGAAGCCTGGCTCCGTGGTATTGGCTGTGTCCCCTTGAACAACATGATGGAGGATGCTGCTACTGCTGAAATCTCCCGCTCTCAACTCTGGCAATGGGCTCGTCATGGTACCCAAACTGCTGAAGGCAAGCAAGTTACTCCCCAATACATGCTCCAACTTTTGGATGAAGAGACCAACAAGATCAAGCAAAAGTTGGGTGCCAAGTATGGTGCTACCAAGTTCGATGCTGCTAAGCAAGCTTTCGCCACCAACATCACTGGTGAAAAGTATGATGAATTCTTGACTACCTTGTTGTATGATGACATTGTCACCACCGTCTCCAGCGCCAAGTTGTAAATATCCTTCACTCTCCTCCTATCGACAACACATTTTATCCCTCTTCATCCATATTGCGCCTTCACATATTTGATAACTCACCTTTTACAACCGCTTGTTACCCTTTGATTCTTGTTTTGAAAACGCTCTAATGCGACACTGTAATATCTTCTCAAAATAAATGCGAAAAAGCTGTACAGATGCTTTTGTGATTAATTGAATCCCATGATCATTTCCAGTTGAAAAAACCAATTGCTTTATTCAAAACTTCCTTTTGCCATAAAGGGCACAAGTAAGATTCAACAAGATTGTGACATAAGGGGTTTAGTGGAAAAACTAGCACTAATCTGATATTATCTACCCTTCGGTGTATAAAAGAGCTGGCCAATAAAGACAAAAAAAGCTATCTCGTCGCTTTATGCCAGACTCAGTAACCCTTATGTGGATTTTAATGATAGACAAGCATTATTAAGAATAAGACATTTCATTGCTACGCAAATGTTAAACCTGATATTCTTAATATGAAGAGAATATCAATAAAGCTAAGAGATAGATGATGTGTGATGATATAATAAGGGGTATTGCTATTTCAATTATTGGATTATCTGGAGCTGAGTAGTCATTTGATCTCATTGGATGTTTGTTCTTCACGTGAGCAATAGTTCGCTAATTCAAATGATCGTTGATGGTATAAAGCAACGCAGCAAGTAGGGCTATAGCGATGCTAAAGTAATCGAAGTTTGTGCCGAAGACGATGCATATGATTGGAGTAAGTTCGGGGGATGTCAGAGTGGTGTGCCATTTAGGATCCAATGAATGATGGTCCAAAAAGATTCCCTTAAGCTTCTTCAATCCGTATAGATCGTTATAGTTGCGAAAGCAATATCCAGAGGAAAAGTCTCTCAAAATCAAAAAGTGGACGATCAATATAACTTTTGGCAAAGTAATTGGAAGGAAGATTTACGTGTTTCAACATCTGTGTAATCCAAAGTCGATTAGTATAGCGTCTGCTCTAATGCGTTTGCTTGGACATTCAATCTACTGCTTGTAGGCATTCCTTCATGGGTGGCATTGTTTATTTGACACTGCGCAAGTGAGTTGAGATGGCCGGGTATCTTTACGAAATCCATGCTTCTATATTGATGGGGATATGGCATTTCTGCAGCTTTCAGATTTCGTAACTCGGTATTCAGAATGAAGAGGTGGAATATTCAAGCAGTTGTATGTTGATGGCATAAGGATGTTGCTTGTCGTCGAACAAATTTCAAGAGATCCATAAATATATAACAAATGGTAACACTGTATCGGAAGAAACGAATGCCAAATCAAGTCAAGTACATCATATCGACTCCAGTCTCGGTACATGAAGTTAGCTATATTGGGATGGATACAATGAGCATTCGATTCATCAAGCATTGTTAGCTTTTACCTCCTTCCAAGAGTTAAAGATTGCAATGACATTCATGAATATGCGAGTAAGATAGCGAATGCTAAAGATAACGACAGCAATCAGTACATGTCCACTGTGCTTGCAAAAGGATTATCCACAAAAATACTCACATAAATTCGGGATTTGACGTTAAACAACCGTAATCAAGAAATGTGCTAGAGTATAATGGTGCTTTTGTAACGAAGAGCTGTCGTGCATGAGCGGATTGGAATAAGGAGACGTTGAAACCAACACCAAATCTTGCTCATTATCAAAGGGATGATTGGCCAAGCATATATCGGCAACTGACATAATCAAGTACAGATGGCTCCTGTTGCTGTGTCATTGTTGTATCACTAATTAATAATACTGGTTTTGTGGATCCAACGCTATTATATATACCAGTGAAACGACAGGCAACGTTATTGCTTGGAGATAATGCTGCCATGAGCATCATATATCACGTTCAACCTGAAACGAATGCAACGTGAAAGAATAAGTAAACATCCCATCCACTTTCCTTTGAATATCCAAGGGTGATGATAAAGAATACATACAAGTATATCATGGATCTTCTTTTAACGAGAGAACAGCAACCTATATATAAAGTTTTACGGTGGCAATATCAAAAAAATAAAAGAAGTTCAGTGTTTTAAACGTACGTGTTGGTGGAATGAAGCTCAGGAAGTGAGTCAATTGCAGAAACTTGTATTGATCACCGATCGTGCAATATGTTCACCCGTTGACGTCGAGCAGTGAAGGCGAAGGCAGAAGTAAACACTTACCAAAAGTGGAGTGAAGTGTATGTGAAAGCGATTGGTCCTTTGATCGTTTCGTCTACAACAATATAATATGCACATTGCACCCCGCTTGTTCCAGTTACTACTGGGACAACTCAGCAACAGTTTACAGGACACATTTGGATCGGCAGGTGTAACTCAATCTTTCATTGTGTATAGTGAATATACCTCCTACTTTGGCGGAATACATGTCAACCAGGTCCGTGCACGATACAAGGTTGATTATGCAGCTCGATTCATTAACTTGAAATCAAAGCGTGTGTGATCTTTATATCAAAAGTGATCATGTTAGCTACCGGATATGATGCGTGCACATAATTCATTATTGTCAGGCACACTTGATAACAAAATCATGTTTATGTAAAAAGCAACCTGACCCAAAGCAATCATCACTCATTTGTGCAACCTGTCAGCAATGTGTGTCACCACCACTTGGCATCCTTATCTCATTTTCAGTCGAACACTCTTAGGTCCCCCAAGTTGTGCATGTGAATGTAGGTAGCAATCGAGCTATTATGCAACACATATAGGGGCTGTGCACACATGGATGATCGAAAATCACATATATTGCCCAAGGAAATAAATGGTAGTCTGGCAAGTTCTGCACACTGTATGGAATCGCCACTTCTGGATAAAAATGGCAGTTGTTGATATGCTATCAAAAGGAGCTCTATAAGATTGTGCATGATCCAAGTATAACCATGTAATGGTGGCAAGCATAATCCGATGTTGACATAAAGCTCGAGTATCCTGCTTACACCATCTCATACAAGAGATTTTCATGTCAATAATGTCATGATAATATACTACTGAAATTTCGAGTACGCGTATACATCGCCACCATGGATCAACATGTCTGGTTGCCTTCCATCAAAGATCATAATGTAAAAATCAAAGCAAGCGAAGGATTTGGTGGTACACATAATATCACGTATCTTGGAGTGGTTAATTTTTTATTTGTTGCCTACCCCTGGTTTGTGTTTTCTTTTTCATTGACTCATTTTTCTTTCGGACACGGTGGAGGATGATTTGTATTCCTTATCCAGCGATCTCGAACCAATCATGCTCACACCGCTATCCAATTTGCAGCTCTCTCTTCGCAGTCCTGTACTCGCCATATGCAAACTGTGCGTCATAAAAGTTGTGTTTATGTACGAAAGAGTTTATGTTTATCTAGATTACAGCAATCGGAAATGTATACACACTCCTTCTCATTTCTTTTTACGTAAAGCACAACATGGTCCAAGCACTTGTTGCTTTATGCATTCCCTTTTCCTCCCCCCACCAGGGTCCCTGTTTCAGCGGGGATTGACTCATTACGAAACAGCAGCAGTGTCCGCGGAAGTAAAAGTAGTTGATGGGTGGGGTAGCTGATATGCTTGATAAACTGGATAATGGTTATGAAGGATAATGTATAAAATATAACTCAAAACTATGCGTGTCTTGTTTTCCCAGTATGGCCAAATATGTCTCCCGAAGATTGTTGAATATGCAGATGCAGATGTATTTGTCAGGCTGTCAATGAAAGTTTTTGAGATGATCACCTTGAACAAGGTCATGATTGGTCAATGAGACTGATAACGAAAAATGTTCAAGCCACCATCAGCAACGTATTTGAGCGGTGAACAATTTCATCCATCTTGATCTGCAACTCAACTTTTTTCCCCACACCACCTACACATACAGCTATGGCTAAACCTGTCGATCCCTGGAACACTTGCCTTAACACCACTCTTGAGGAAGAGGATAAGGAAGTCTTTGCCATTGTTGAGAACGAAAAGTTGCGTCAATGGTCTGGTTTGGAGCTTATTGCTTCAGAGGTAAGAGGAAGGCAAAGGCTATGAAATGGGACTATGCAAGTGCAAATACTAATGTGTGGAAATAGAACTTCACCTCCCAAGCTGTTATTGAAGCCAATGGTACTCCTTTGACCAACAAGTACTCTGAAGGTCTTCCTGGTGCTCGTTACTATGGTGGCAACGAATTCATTGACGAGTTGGAAAACTTGTGCCGTAAGCGTGCTCTTGATGCTTTTGGCTTGAACCCTGAACAATGGGGTGTCAATGTGCAGCCTTATTCTGGTAGCACTGCCAACTTTGCTGCTCTCACTGCTCTTATTCAACCCCAGGATCGTTTGATGGGTTTGGATCTTCCTTCTGGTGGTCACTTGACTCATGGTTACCAAACCAACAAGAAGAAGATCTCTTCTTCTTCCATTTATTTCCAATCCATGCCTTATCAAGTTGATCCCACCACTGGTTACATTGACTACAAGCGTCTTGAAGAGAATGCTGCATTGTATCGTCCCAAGCTTTTGATTTGTGGTGCTTCAGCATACCCCCGTGAGTGGGATTATGCCACTATGCGCCGTATTGCCGACCAACATGGTGCTTACCTTATGTGCGATATGGCTCACATTTCTGGTTTGATTGCTGGCAAGGAAGCTATTTCACCTTTCGATTTCTGTGATGTTGTCACCACTACTACCCACAAGACTCTTCGTGGTCCTCGTGCTGGTCTTATCTTCTTCCGCCGTGACAAGGGTGATGATCTTGAAAACCGTGTGAATCAAGCTGTTTTCCCTTCGTGCCAAGGTGGTCCTCACAACAACACCATTGCTGCTATTGCTGTTGCTCTTAAGCAAGCTGCTTCTCCCGAATTCCAACAATATGCTAAGCAAGTCCGTGCTAATGCCAGCAAGCTTGCTGATGCTCTTGTCGGCTATGGCTACAAGCTTGCATCGGGTGGTACCGAGAACCATTTGATCTTGTGGGATCTTAAGCCACAAAAGTTGACTGGTTCCAAGGTCGAACGTATTTGTGACATGGTTCACATTACTATCAACAAGAACTCTATTGCTGGTGACAAGTCAGCTGTCACCCCTGGTGGTGTTCGTCTTGGTACCAACGCTCTTACTTCGCGTTCTATGAAGGAGGATGATATGGTCAAGGTTGCTGAATTCCTTCACCGTACTGTTCAAATTGCTACCAAGGTTCAAGAGCAAGCTGGCTCTAAGCTTATGAAGGACTTTGTGGCTCACTGTGATGGTAATGAGGAAATTGCTCAACTCAAGAAGGAAGTTGTCGAATTCGCTCGTTCCTACCCTATGCCTGGCTTTGACGCTACCAAGATCAAGTCTACCGTCACCATCTAAATTACGCGACATCAACATTTTCCCTAACCACTAGATCCCTGCTATGCACGTTCATAACCATATTCCTATTTTTCTCTCCTCCCATACTGCATTCCACACGTGCTACGTTTAACACGCTCTCAACTCATTTGTATAAAGTTTTTTCAACACAATTTTTTGTATAAACGTTTTCCGTAAAGAAGGCTTTTCTTTTATCCCCCATACATTATGCATGATTGATTGTGGTACAAACTATTTGATCGTGAGAAACTATATACACCATGATGCATGAAGAAACAAATTACTCGGCAAGACCAGCTTCATGAGCCATGGAATAAAAGATGGAGTCTTTGTTGTCAATCAAATGCTGTGGCGAATCAAACTCGGCAATGTGACCCTTATCAAGTACCAGAATACGATCTGAATCCATGACAGTGTTGATACGGTGAGCAATTGTCAAGATAGTACAGTCAGCAAATTCTCGACGGATCGTTTCTTGGATAATGGCATCGGTTTCCACATCGATCTAAACAATAATTCTCATATCAATGATCACATTCCATAAATGCCATTCTTCATTCGATACCTACAGCAGCAGTGGCTTCATCCAAGATAAGAATAGTCGATCGACGAAGTAATGCACGAGCAAGGCAAATGAGCTGATGTAAAAGAAAGGCATTAGTGGTCATATACAAGTGGATGGTAATCTATACTCACTTGGCGTTGTCCAACCGAGAAATTGTCACCTCCTTCTAAAACTTCACCATTGAGCTTGCCATCGATCTTGGATACATGTTCCTTTAAATGTGCCAATTCCAAAGCTTGCCAAAGATCAACGTCACTTGCAGTGCCATATGGATCCTAGTATTCAATTATATCAGTCTTCTACCTTGTAGCACCCATACAAGTATCACACACATACCAGATTCTCACGAACTGAACCAGCAAAGAGCATTGGATCTTGAGGGATGATCGTGAGACGAGATCTATAGTAGTGCATTGAGTGAGCAATAGAAGCATCCCTGACAACAGTTGTATACATTTTCTACCTGAGATCCAACAATTGCAAGTGAGCAATATCTACACCATCAATGGTAATGTTGCCTTCCACTGCTTCAATGATACGGAATAAGCTCAAGCTCATGGAACTCTTGCCAGCACCTGTGCGACCAACAATGCCAATCTTCTCCTTGGGCGATATATTCATTGACATGTCGCTTAAAACGAGATCCAATCCAGAGCGATAACGTGTACCATAACCATGGAATTCAATTGTACCCTTTTCAGGCCATGTGGCATCCACAGTAGTGTTAGAGTCGTATTTTTCACTTGGAAGGTCAATGTACTATCGGTACAGCGTGGGTGTATGATTAGTTCACTAGTGTCCGTTGATGAAAAGGAATTCTCACAATCTCACCTGCTTCACACGCTCAAGAGCCACAATGTTAGTCTAAAAAAAGATGAATATGTGAGCCTAAAGCAACCAGTTAGGATGTTTGTAAGCAGCTTACCTCTATGTCACAATAAGTGCGAATCAACCAATTCAAGCCCTGAGTCACGGTCAACGCGTATGACACACTCAAGCCAACCATTCCAGCATTGATATAGGAGGATCCATATAGCACACTAAGCACAGCAAAGATGGCAGCACAGAAGATGACAATAGAGCCCATAAATTCGAGTCGTACGGCAAGCCAACGGTTGCATGAAATGGATGGGAAATACGCACGTTGATTGTTATCCAAGCGAGTTTCATTCTCAAAGGTGAAGCGGCGTTGTTGCTCATATGCACGAATTGTTGATACGCCAGCAATGGTTTCTTGAAAATGTGAATACATTGGACTCTTGCCAGCAGAATCAAGACGTTTCAGTTCACGAGATGTGGCGAGATAATAGCGCTGGATATAGAAATAAAGGAATCCTATATGTGCATCTATAAGTATAGACTCTCACATCATAAAGATAAACATACCAAGAGGAATGATCGTTGTAAGGAAAAGTGGTGTTGTCACAGCAATGACACAGATAGTGGCTGCGACTGAAAAGATGATTCGAATATATGCTTGAAATACACGAGGCAGAGTTGCATCCACAGTATATTGATCTTGGCTGAATCGATTGAGTATACGACCAAGAGGTGTGGTATCGAAGAATGACATGGGTGAATGAATAACGCCATTAAGCATATTGTTGTGCAATGTACGTGCCGAGCGAATAGCACAACGGATCCATAATATCAAAGACTGCACCACACTAAAGATCATGCCTGACCAACCAATGGCTGCATAGACGCCAAGATAAAACCATACGTTATGGTTGCTTTGTTCACGTTGATTATTGCTGCTCCATTGTTCAAGCCATACGTTGGTGCCCACTTGTGCAGCTTGAGTGAGCATCTGGAAACCAATCACCATAACGACACCAGTAGCAGAGCATGCTTTGATATATTCTTTGTATACTTGTTTGCTCACACCACCTTTAGCAGATTCCTCAGTAGTTGTCAAACGATCTTTTCCATCACTTTGGGTTTTCCTGGGTTGGTTGCTGAGTGGCGCCAATGATGCACGACGTAGCGTTTCGATACTCATATCACTGCTTATGCTATTGAGATGCTCACGACGATGGGTGTTCTGCAATTCTTGATCCAATATTGTTTCCTCGATAGTTTCATCAGTTTCATTGTCGCTGTTGCTGACACTGCTGGGTTGGTTACTAAACTCCGTAATCAATGCATAAAACTCGGAACGCTGATTCATCAATTCATCGAATGGTCCATTCAAGATGATCTTGCCTTCGCGTAACATCACCACATTGTCAACCTTGTGTAAGAATGCAATACCGTGCGTCACCAGAATACGAGCTTTGTTCTTCAAGATACCATTAGGACCAATCACATGCTCAAAGATATGCTTGCCAACATGAGCATCCACAGCACTGAGAGGATCATCCAAGAGATAAATATCGGCACGCGCATAAATAGCACGAGCAAGTGATACACGAGCTTTTTGACCACCAGACAAGTTGATACCACGTTCACCAATTTCGGTTTGATCACCAGCTGAGAGAATGGCAATATCACTCTTAAGAGAACATGCTTCAAGTACACGATCATAGAATTCAGGATCCCATCGATGACCAAATACAATGTTGTCACGTAATGTTGCATTCATCACCCATGGTTGTTGTGGAACATAGGCAACAGATCCACGCAATGT
>PTRB01000281.1:0-20052 GCA_025094155.1 Lichtheimia hyalospora FSU 10163
TGGGTGCACATTACCATGCACAAGTTTTGGGAATTATAATACTATATGCAAAATGTGTACAAGCATGAATCTAGGCACATTTGCCAATCATGACAAAACCTAAAGTATATAACATGTGCGATTCAAGTGAATGCTTTTGGTGCATTTACTTCAACAATCAATCCAAAAATTCAATCACGTGATCCATCCAAATTCGAAAACAAAAAGTAAGTGAAGAGAGTGGGATTCGAACCCACGCCTCCGAAGAGATCAGGGCCTTAACCTGACGCCTTAGACCAACTCGGCCATCTCTCCCGCGCTTGTTTTTTAACACATGTGTGTACACTGATAAAGCAAAAAATTACCAAAAATGGTTGGAGTCATTTTAGTAAGTAGTAGTTTAAGCCAATGAATGGTATCGTATGATGATCGTTATCCAATGGAATGGAATTTGATGGACTTGGACGAGTTCAGAGTCCGTACTGTTGGCACGTGATCACGTGCTGCCTTTTGCAATAATGAATCTCTTTCTTTCTTAACAATCACCATGTTTATGTTGATCTTTCCTTGAATGATCACGTGGAAGCATTAGATCATGGGTTATTATTCATTGTGCAGTTCCTCAACCACAACCATCCCAGCTTCAAACGAACATGGGAATTACAAAGACAGCAAATGAACTTGGGGAATTGTACATGGTGAAACGCTGATTGGGCACAAATGAACCACTTTGACAATGCACCTCATTGACGTTTGCCGACAAAGTGAAAGGTTACGCAGCAAGAGCACTTGGTAATCCCTATATCACATCATTAGGTTTATTGGTTCATATTCATTTTGAGCCAGTTATCTTTCGGCAATAAATCTAGTTCTTCCACATAACTCGTTCATCTTTATTCATGTGTTTTTATCATATTCTGCTCTTAATACACATTATATCTGTTTCTTGATTGGAAACAGCCTAGCACGCTTTCCACCATCTAACCGATCCTGACATCCACTTTATAATAATACAAGCCAACGGCAATAATGCTATCACGACATGATCCGACATATTGGAGAAAACCTTATTGTTCTCGCATCATTTCCTCGCCCGATAACTACAGTTTCAGATAATAAAAAAAGAACATCCATTTTAACTTTAGAATAAACATCAATCTCAAATGACTTTTAGCTTTCCCTTGCTTGTTCTCTTACCCACGATTATTCAATAATGCAGCACTAATGTCAACATAATAAGGATGCTGATTACATTATCCGAAAGGTGTGACAAGAAAAGTGAACAAAGTAAACGGACCTCTATCAAATCCCAAAACCAGATTACGCCATCCTTGTGGAATCTCAGTAATGTATCACGTAAAAGTCATGTATATGCTTCAAAACACTCAGCTTTATTTGTGTATCATGATACTCTACTGTTGATGTATTACACTTCAATAAGTATCCATAGAAGAATATTGTTGCATGTTGTATAAATGGATGATGGGTTTTTAATGACATAGATCTATCATTCATGCATTGGTTGTACAAATTCATTAGAGCGGCATATCAATACGAGCATATCACAAAGATCAGGTTGGCAGTAAGATCATGTATAGCTTATTCGTGAGGACTATTCACCATTGCATTATGGAGCTGTACGTTGTTTACTGATTCAAAGTGTGTAGAATACATATTCACAGCAGCAATTGTAACAAGGTGTACACAGTAAAAAAAGGTCCACGGCAGGAACAATGAAAGCGTGCCTCTCTTGTTCCTCTTTCTCCACTCGTGTTTCACAAAGGTGAGAGCAACTCCATTTACAAACGATAATTGCACTCACTGTTGTCAATGCCTTTAATGCACAGCATCAATGGAGTGAGCAGGTCACGCGATCCGTGGTCAATGGGCAACGCTTCTTTCCATTCTCATGTAACAGCAAGCACACGCGATCTACCCATGACTCGAGCTTCATTTCATAACAGCAGGTACATTGAATCGTTGCAGTTGTTTTATTCTTCAAGTTTACACATTGTGACACTAAATGTTCATTTGTAGGTTGCTGTTCTATTGCTTAAGGACCAGAGCGGCATCATATGTATTATTTGTCCTCGCTATGCATAAGGGAGTCCAACACATCTTTACTATCTTTGGGTATAGTGACAAGAAATTCGAACGCTTGGTTGTCCTTTATCTCACATTGTGTTTATTGTAGACTATATATGTTGTTTGGTATTCATGGCAGCTGAAAGGCATCGTTATCAAGCAAGACATCCGTGTGTAGTCTTATGGTATGTAGAGCTTCGAGTACACAAAACAAGCACTGTTCGTTAACGGATCTCACAATGAAACAGCAACAGCGCAAGATCCAAGGCATGGAGATCGAGTTGGTTCAGGCAAAGAACGCAGTTGAGCAACCTGGTAAAGGTAGAAGTATTCATCAACGATTGTTGCATGCAAGTGCACTTATGCAAATGACATTAGGGTCTTAAAGGCATTGGCTCGTTTGTACTGTTATTGGATGCTCGTAAAGGATGTCATTGTATCACTCTATATTGCCTAAAGGGAGACGCAACGTTCCCTAGTGCTTTAGCACCCAGTGCTTTAGTACCAAATGCGATCACGTTGCGAGGCTTAATTTATTAAGTCATTCAAAAATGCAACCTCTGTAGCGTTTGAACACGCGGATCCACGGTATATGGAACCGAGGCTGACTGGTGAGGGGCTCATGTATGTGGGTCACCTGTAATCTGGTAAATCGGGACCATGCTAGTAGGCAATATGGATTGGTACATTTGGCATTCCTTTCTATTACATGTTATTTCACTGGTCATACAAGCATTGTTCCAGTGGATCCAATGGCATCTGCTGGTATGTAATTCTTTTAGTTCTCTGTGATTATCGAGATCCGAGTATTTTTCTAATGCATTTGAATATACCTTTTGGATGAAACAATGCAAGTAACATATGTTTATTGTCATGATATGCTCAACACTTCAGCAGGATCAAGATAAGTATCATTCGAGCGATATTAGAGCATGTGTGCTGATCACCATGTTTCTTTTCTAGAAGATCCATCTTGTAGAAATCAACTTGCCTTCGATGGCGTCGCGTATATTCTGTGGAGCTCATGGCGGGTATTATCATGGATCCCTTTGGTACCGCGAAAAAACGACAACCAACTTTGGGCAATTGGATGAATTTCTCTACAACAAGAAAGCGATTTGATGACATCAAGATATTGAATCATCTTATGGCTGTGATTGTCAGATGCCATTGCAATGCTCTATCGGGGGAACAGCTATCAGCAACTGGTGCCGTCATTGGAGCCATAGCGTTCTTCCTTGTGGATATCAATCTTCAAGCACTCATACTGATACCCGGATGTTTCCTGCCATACCAATACCTTGTGTGTACTATTCGGCCAATACCTGGATTATCTGTGCCTACGCTATTTGTGATGTGTCTTTGACGCCAACCAGGAAGGTCGCTTGATGGCAGCAACTACTGATATGGTGGATACTTTATTTGCTGTGGGTAGAATGGGATGGTGCTTTGCTCTATGGTGAAGGATCGTTGGCAGCAAGATTTACGTGCGACTGTGTGGTCTGCCCTATCTAGGCCCTATCAGTTGCATTTGAGGATTACTTCCTTAGCCATTGGAAGTGAGCCTGTCATCTGTGACCTGGTTAGATTGGGAATCATGTGTTGCAAGTATTGGGAGGTAGTAGGAGGAGTTGTTGACGTTATACACTCTTATGGATGGGTCGGCCACTGTGGGCTTGGGATGCTTCTGTGTCCTTTTATCAGACCGAACAAGTACGGCCCATTCGAGTGTAGCACCTAGAATAGTTCTCTTTCTCTTATATTTTAGACTTAAATGGTAAAAAAAGTGACACATTAAAATACAGCATATGTCAAAGTGTAATATAGTCATATAAAGTATTTTCGTACAATCAAGAACTATCTCAGTGATTTGTTACAAGTTGCATATTAACAGAAATACATATTGGTGATCAATTGGTGTTTTTGAATATTAAAAAGTGCATGAAAAAGGAAAACACATCAACGGCAACTGCATGATCACATCAATCAACATACTGGATAGGAAATGATTCTAATGGAATAGACACAACCAAGCGCAACGAAGAGCAATCCTCAGCAGGAAGGACCGTTTGTGACATGTGGTTAAGACTTGAGAAATACTAGTGGAGAACGTGGCTCATGTATTTGACGAAAGGTGTATTACAACCATGGATGATGACGTACACTTCAACAGCATCATGAAAAGCGACATACACGTTATACGCAAACCGAAGTTTAGCTTATGCGTATCAAGGTAAATACAGCTCTTTATGAACTAATACTGTACTGGTCCTTGTAGCCATTTTGGCTTCCCATTGTTATCCGACTCCCATTTTCATGTTCGTCATTGTGATAGTTCACACTTAAAGATGCAAACATGATCATTGTTATAAGGGTTTGAGCTCGCATCAATGTAGCTATCTCCCGTAATGTTATCGAGAAGAGTTGACATCTCGACTTCTGCTATTATTATAACCGTCTCGAATTTAACACAAATGGAGATCTTACCACCAAATCCAATGCAATCTGCTTGCTGACTACACACGTGACTCACAGTACACTTCCTACAAACTTCATGTATGCCCGCAGCATCACTACATTATTTGCTCTGGCATTCATTCGTTATCTTCCATATAGGTGAATAAAATGACCAGTGATGTCTCTTTTGCCGAGTTAGCAATGGCCATTGCCGAGATAAATTTGGGGATCACCATCAAGTTCAAAATGTTTCAAGTAGCTAATATTGTGTGTTACAGCATGCAACCATTCAACAGATCACATAATCACACATTAATTTTCATGTTAAGCTTCATGACCAACAAGAGAATACAAAATCCGGTAAGCAAATCAAGCAACGAATACGCTCTATATAGAGTGTGTCACGATCTCAATCGGCAAACCGCCCCAAGCACAACCTTACCATCATCAGCAGTAATAGCTATATTCTAAACATATGAGTATCTCACTGATGATCACATACAATAACACAGTCAGTAAGTCGAGATTGATGGCGATATACAGGAAAAGATGGCATACTTGAGTGTGGAGCATATTCGTTATAACATCATCTATTTTATAGGGGTGTTGGAGAATACTGAATCGTTGCAAAGATGGTGTTGGCCATACTCGATTAGGTGAAACCAATCAAACGTGAAAGAGCATAATTTCTTTTCGATTGCATGTTACATACACGATCTGACATTCCCGCGCACGTGATTCAAATTGGTCAATCATCACACCGCCTCACTTTAATAATGCAACAATATCACCATGATTACGTCATAAAATCTTATCCGCCATGATGCACATCGCTCATCTTGTCCTTGGGAGTAACCTTTTACTTTTATTCTTCGTCAGAAGATGAGACATCAAAACACAAAACATCATCGTATATATCGCCCATACATTCCACTTCTTGCAAATCTATTTCGTATGCGGATTTTTGGATTCCAATAATCTTTCCACTATCGTATTTGGTCGCCTGGATCACCTCGTTCTTAATATCCGCCATATCCATGTAGATATCAAGTTCAGACAAGAAGCAATGCCAAACTGCTTTTGGATCAGTCATCCTTCGGATTTTGATATTTAACAGACCGAGTACACCATAGACATAATCAACAGGATCCATACAACGTCGAGTGGATCTACCCAGTGAATGTAGGAGGAAAAGAAATTGATATGCATGATTTTTTTTGGCATCATGCTTGTTGAAAGCTCTAGCTTGAGATATCTCCCCCATCCATTCAACACTTAAATCCGCGTAACCATCGACAATCTCGCAATCCACTTCATCAGCTACTTGACATATTAGTGGTGTTCCTTGATGGCATTTTGGGTATCGCATATGACCTACCTTCAATATAGGCTATAATGTCCATTGCATTTATAAAAGTGTTCACTAGATCATCCACCGTTATTGTGTTGCTTTGGTGTCTCCAAGTGTCTGTTTCCGCGATAAGACGCACATCGCCAAAGGGTAGAGCCATTTCTTGCCAGGTCCATACACGGTTACACCATTCACTTTGCTGCAATATGGCCAAGTGGTAAAGCAGTTCAGGATGCTTGTCATATTGCTGCTTCAAATACAAGAGATCTTCTGGACCTGGTCTCTTCATCGCATCGTACCAAACATAGTTAATTAACTCCTTTCTCTTATTCGGTTCGGTATGAAGCTTTGATAGTAAATCAGTTTCACAGTCGATCATGGCAATACACTCGAGACAACAGCGGTAAATATCGCCCATAATATCCAATGGCGTATCAGTACGAGCACACAACACGTCAATCCACCAATAGCTGTCAGGATGGTTTTTGAGTAGTGCAAGCAGTGTATCGCGTTTTTCTGGACGCATCGAAACAGGTTTAGCAGGTTGTTTATCCAAGTCGTTCACATATTCGCCAATCTCCTCCCATAATTGGGGATCATCTTTAGAAATTCCCCAAAGGTGTGACAACGCGTAATAAAAGGATGGAATGCCTTTCGCTTCATTGATTCTTTTCACCATGTGCTCTCGGTGATATAAGTCTTGAGTAGGCTGTACAATCTGCATTTTGGCTCCATTTTCTGGCACATGGAGAAGTAGAAAGAATGGATTGGCTAAGAGTTCGCTAAGCCCTTTTTCAAAACGCTGTTTAACGTGATTATCCAAGGAATTCTCTGAGCTTATACTGATCTAAAGAAGAAACTCCTGAATATCATTTCAGGTGTATTGGGATATTATGCATCATCTGCATACTTTGTACGGATCAATTGATTCGTCAGTGTTGTAAGTCATGTTATGAAACTGGAAAAGAAAGGTTGTGAGAATTGGAAAATGTGTGGTATCTTGGTTATTTATGTTACATGTAAGACACAGATCACATCCTCTGAACAGGGAAAAAAAGATTCCCATAATGAGCAAACATCGAGTCACTTTCTATTCCTGCTAGCACACCAAGGACACACTCTAAGCTGGTGCAAAGAAGCAATCGATCGATGAATACGATATCAGTGGAGAATGGTATCTTGTGCTAGGAATGAACATCATGTCGAGGAAAGTGCGTGGATATCAAGATTCGGAAGCAACGCCAAGTCTTCCGAGTTCATTGATGTGATGGTCCACTACCAAGTAACACAAAGAATGAAGTTATGTTCAGATCCAATAACTGCCATTGCAAGATGCCTTGCTCGCAGGAATAATTTATTTCTAGCTTCCAATTATGTTCATACGTGGTTTTCGTTCATCAAGCGTGTAAGCTTCTCATTCATATGACTTTTCACAACACCTGCATTGATCTTATATTCCGTCCTCTTGTTTTGATGAGACGCAACGCCTTAAACGATAGTGGATGACTCTAGACAAAGTGGATCAGGTACCTGTGACATGTAATTACTTTCATACATCTTTCTTCAACCTGACCAAATTTATTTGATATGCCAATCTGTGATTATTATACCCATCAGCTGCATGTTGAGCAACTCTACACATTCACCTATTCCTTTGATCCGCTTATCACAAATGCACGACTTAAAAACTGCCTACACTATCGCACGAGAATATATGTAGTATAATTGTCGATAGTATCCAAAACACCTTGCAACCTGGACTTCTCCTAAATCTTGCGCTTGGTTTTTTTTTTCAACTTTGCGTGACACGAGTTTCCATTTTGCGTTGGAGGAATATCAGCTTTCAAAGCGGTGTGCTAGTCTAGTGTAACCATGGCACCAAGGGTGATGACGCTGGAAAGGTGGAGCTGCGCGATTTCACTGTAGTCTGTGTTTTCTTCCGTTTTTCTTCCATCCCATACTTTCTCAATCCCCCCCATCTCCTTCAAAGAAGTCTCCATTTTTTTTTCGTCTTCCTTTACATTATATTCTCTCCCAAGTGTTTGTTAGGCCGCTGTATCTGTTTTTGATCCCATGCATGCCTGTCAGATACTTGGACGCTTTAATGGGCCGCTGTATCTGTTTTTGATCTCATACATGCCTATCAGAAGCTTCCCTTCTCTCTTCCTTTACATTATATCCTCTCCCAAGTGTTTTTTAGGCCGCTGTATCCGTTTTTCATCCCATACATGCCTGTCAGATACTTGGACGCTTTAATAGGCCGCTGTATCCGTTTTTCATCCCATACATGCCTATCAGAAGCTTCCCTTCTTTCTTTTATTCTTTCTTCATACACGCCCGTCGAAAAAAGCTTGCGTTGTGAATGACTTTCTTGTTTGACTTCAAGCTAAGTATTCATGCTGTAACTCTACTACTGATTTTTTTTCTCCTAGATTCCATTTGACCAAAGGAATCAACTCATTTTACCTTGGAGACCATGTGAAGGGCATTGAGCAGTGTCTATGATATGGTACAGAAATTCTGCTGCAAACTAATGTGGCGTCGCATACTCTCCCGATCTAATTCTCATGGAACATGAATAGGCAATTGTTTTATTCAAGAGAACTGGTAAAGGAGGAACATGTTTTGGATTGCAAAGGAGGATTTCGAACCGGTTCCAAGGGATCATCTTGTGGAATGCTCTTACGCTGAACAAAACTTGCTCTTGGATGATAGCACACTGAGATTTTTTGCTTTGGAGCCCCAACACCGGTTGCATCAAGAGAAATCCTTCGAATATATCATACAGAGAGCCTTATAATCTTCTAGCATAAGCCAATTCAATTATACAACCTCTCATTTTAATGATAATCTACAACTCTACAGCCCATTAAATAATGAGCACAGAAACTGGTTTTTTCACTTTGGTGATCATGATGATGACTTGAAAAAGATCTTTCTTTTCCTCTGTTGGCAATGATATATGAACTTGAGAGAGATCATCCTCTGATAATCAACAAGTAGCGTGAATGATGTCTTCAGAAGTAAAAGGATCGTAGACTTGGAAGATATTGAATGTTGTTTCTTATGCTATAACAAATTGGATGATCCACTGCATGTCTTATGTAATAGCAGTAGTACAATAGCTTTTCCTTACGGCGCGTTGGTCTCTTATCCTAATCACAGCATTGCTAAAATGAGTGAGGCGTATTATATACCATTTTATTAATCTTATGTCTTAAGTGAAGCATCAGGTGTTGGATTCAATGAAAACTCTGGGTGTTGAAAGACACTCATAATCCGCTATACCAAAATGTCAACTCATGGACGTACTTGTAGACCAAGATTCGTAAGGAGAGTCCAAAAATTTTACTAAACTACCTGAATTTGCATTATGGATTTTGAAAATTGTGCCGTGCTCCTCCAGCTTTTGTATTTTCAAGCGCAAAGCTCTGTAGAGTTGTTGCAGCAACACTAATCTCAGCGCTGGGTTTGATGCCTGTTTACGTATAGCTCCCAAGAAGCTTGCAGCTATCAAGAATGTTGTTCCAATGCTGATACCGAAAATCTAATGTAAGCGGTGGAATGGATGCTCATTGGGTGGTTTGTCATTTATTACGTATTGTCACGTGTCCATAGGAGCGATGGTCTTCAAGGCGATGCTGTGCTTCAGCGTGCACTTAATATCTTTGTTGCGTATCTCAGATAATCAACTCTGCCAACTATCTTTACTTTCTTGCCATACAAGAACTTGGTAGGCTGAATCAGCTGGACATGATAACCGTTTACAATAAGATTTCATATCATCATATCCAGGGTGTCGAATTGCTTTGGCGTGGCGCACGACAATGTCTCATTGAGGAAGAATATGGTCAACAATAGCAAGTGCGTGTGAACATTGACAAGGATACTGTATATCAATACTGAAGCGGTTCATCTAGGAACCAACAAGCTATTTTCATTAACTATGCGTTTAGTGCAAGTCGACGGCAACCAAATGTAGGGATATGAGCAGGATTCGATGCTAAGTTTTCATTGATGTGATATCTTCTAGTGACGACGCACATTTGATTAATACCATTGCGATCCAATTCAATGTACGTGACGATTATATAGAGTGATGCTCTGATACGTTTATTCCATCATATGAAAAGAAGGATTCTGCAAAGGCTTTATGGCAGCGAGCACAGTATCGCTTGAAAAACAAGTACCAACGAAATTGTGTATACTCTTTGATTCAATTGCTTCCAACACTATATGCACATGTGAGCAATCTCATTTATTTCTACTTTTAATGAGCATATTTAAAACAATAAAGAAAACTTGCATTATACGTATATGAGGGATTTGTATGAAGGAATTCGTGGATGTGATAATGACCATCAGCAAAAAATGACTGAATCATGTTATCTAGTATTCCACAGCTTTAGGTTTATTGGTTCATGCTTGTATTTATCACATTCTTCTTTACATATTATATATTCAGTTATCTTTCAGCAATAAAGCATCAGTCAATTATCTTGTTATCCACTTGATTCATCCATCCTGTTTCCTCTTGATCTCTTCAAGTATTCTCTTAGTTGTATTTCTCTCCTGTTTCCTGATTGGAAACAACCTAGCACGTTCCACGATTCGTTATTGCTTTCATCATCCAAACCAGCTTTATCCCACATGACTGTCAGATACATTGAAAGAGACCCATGCATAAGATTATGAATACCACCTTTATCTTTTAGTAACCAACATGGTGAGAAGGCATGGAAAAAGAGATGCATAAAGAAGTATGAATCTTTATTGAATAAAGATTTATACACTCTTAGTTTCATTCATCATGTCATTTTCATTATCCACTCGTACAATACACACTCTCGGCACATTGTCTTTTTGCCACCCCTTTATATCAATCACTTTGAATCGATAAATACAATGATCATGTTTACTGCTTTTGAATGACCCTTTAAAATACCCCTAGCTCACATTCTAAAGTCATGTCCATGCAACGAGATATTCACATGAAAGAGATAATTTCGATTATGCATTCAATTGCTGCTGCATTGGTATCCTAAGATATTGTCCCCAACAAATGGAGGAGCGTCGGGTAGTTATTTAGGTATTGTAGTCCGCAGAGTGATCATTTCGACTGCTTTCTTTTACTTTATGGAGCATCTCTGTCTCATTGCACAAAACTCGCCATTGTTGGCAACATTGGCTGCTGTCGGTGCTGCTTTCCTTGGTTACAAGGCACTCAGTTTCTTAAAGACCTTGTTGGACGCTTATGTATTGGGAGGCATTTCGGTAATAAATCGCGTCAATTGTCATGGACTACTATTTTATTGATTGTTGCTTCGTGTCATTATATAGCTCAAAAAGTTTGGTGCAGGTCAAGGCGCATGGGCAGGTACGATATTATTATGAGGAAAGGGACGCGTAAAAAAGTGTATTGACTATGATTGTTAGTTATTACGGGTGCTTCGGATGGTATCGGTAAAGAGTTTGCAGAACAATTGGCCAAGAAAAAGTTCAATGTATTATTGGTATCCCGTACGGCTTCCAAGCTTGAAGCGATTGCAAAGGATATTGGTAAGGAAAAAGGAATAGGAATAGGTTGCATGTTGATTGACACATGTATGTGTAGCTGACAAGTATGGTGTCGAGACTAAGACTTATGCCATGGATTTCGCAAAGGGTGATCAGAACGATTTTGCTCAACTTGGACAAATTATGAATGATATTCGCGTGGGTGTATTGGTCAACAATGTCGGTACCAACCACGATATTCCTACACCCTACGATGAGGAAAGTGACAAGACCATTGATGATATAATTGAAGTGAATGTCAAGGGTACTCTTCGTATGACCAAGCTTGTCTTGCCCCAAATGCGTTCAAAGTATGTATGAAAAAAGGATATTAGAGAGTAATCTATTCACATATATTCTATACACAGCCGTTCAGGTCTCATCTTGAACTTGGGTTCATTTGCTGGATTGGTGCCTAGTCCTTATTTGTCAGTTTACTCGGGTGGCAAGGCTTTCCTTTCTACATGGACACAGGCTTTGGCAAAGGAAGTTGAAAGTCAAGGCATTGTGGTACAAAACGTCAATACCTACTTTGTTGTTTCGGCCATGAGCAAGATTCGTCGACCTACTTTCTTGATCCCTCTTCCTAAACCTTATGTTGCAAGCGTCCTCGCAAAGATTGGTGTGCCTTGCGGTGCTAATGTTCCTTATACATCGACTCCTTATCCCAGCCAGGGTATTGCCAATTGGCTCATTTCCAACACTTTGGGTACCAAGTTCTGGATCAATCAAAATTATGGTATGGTCATGTGATTTATTCATTCATTGCTTCTGATGGCTCATTATTCTATCTATAGCTATTCAAACGGATGTACGTCGACGTGCCTTGCGTAAACGTGAGCGTGAAGCTGCTGCTGCTGCTGCTTCATCCAAGACCCAGTAAACATGTAATACTGTATCCATTATCCAGAACAGAAAAAAAAAAGACAATAAAGAGTCATTAGAATTGAGCATTTGCTGTGTTCAATTGGCTAAGCCGACCTGCATCCGAAATTTTATCCTTTCTCGTTTGTTTCTTGTCATTGGATCACCACTCTACTTTCTTCTTTCACCATGGGCAAATCACGAGCACGTTACAATGAAAAGGGTAGAGCCTCATCCCGAAAGCCAAACCAAAAACCGCATCCACGTGCAAGAGCTGGAGGTCTCGATTGGGACCATGTTGACAATCAACAACCTGCAACTACGATCGATCCGTCATCGACTACAGAGTAAGTCTTTATACAACGAATTCTCGGCTGCCAGTGGTATTGACATGAAGCCTTAGGCAAGATCCCAATGCATTGATCATGATGCCGAAAAAGTCGACAGAAACAGCTGATAATACTATCGATGAAACGACTAAACAAAAGGTATGCTTATATACTAGTTTTCAATGACTTTATTTACTGATACAATGGTATATGGATAGGCACCCAAGATGACGAAAAAGAAGAGAGAGAGAATGGAACGCTATATTGTATGTATGGGAATTGGAAGGGTAATTTGTATCATGGCAACTGACTGAGATTCATGCAGCAAAAAAAATTGAAAAAAGACACCATGGTGAAGCTTATGGATCAGCTATCGTAAGTGTTCAAGGATATAATCTACCAACCATGAACAATACACTGAATGGTTTATATGCAGTGAATCAAAATGGTCATCCGATCTCTTGCGATCATCCAAAACCATCGGTCGACCCAAGCAGAGCGCACGTGAACAATTACGACAGGCATTTCTGGAACAAAAAGCTGGTGTCAATATCACAGATACAAGCAATGCGCGTCTCATAGTGGAAAAAGAGATCCAAGAGGAAGAAAACGACAATCAGACACCAATGATTGCTACTTTATCATCCAATAATACCAAGCCAAAACAAGCTCAATCTCAACCTACACCTGTTGTGGGCAGTGCTTTGAAACAAACGGGTGGAACACCAACTATGCCATTGACAAAGAGGAAGCGTAAAAAGAAACAGGTAAGAAGGCAAAAAAAAAAGGTCAATGGATTCAAGGTTTTAATCATTCTTTCTAGTCAACCATCCCAGAGTCAGCACGAAAACGATTTAAACAACGCATGGGCATGGAATCCGACACATCATTCGATAGCTCTGATTCAGAATATGATAGCGACAGCAATGATGAAGAAGCAAAGCCTAGAGAATCGGTTGCCAAGTTATTGGAGGAGGAAAATATTGATGGAAAGCCAACAGCTTTGGAAGAGGTGGTAGAAGCATCCAAGAACATTGCTAGACCAGAGTTGCGTCAAGAAGAAGAGGATGAGATCAAAAAGAAACTCTTGGAGGAGAACAAAGGTGGCGATCTGCATGATGATGTGGCTACAGTAAGTAAAGCGGTAGAAAATATCAATACGAGTATTAATATATGTACAATATATCAGCCTTTCTATGTGCCTGTGAACCGATTGGAGAGCGTACAAGAATCTCGATCCAACTTGCCAGTGTGCGGTGAAGAACAACGTATTATGGAAGCCATTCGTAACAACACTGTTGTCATTATATGTGGTGAAACGGGTTCCGGTAAAACGACCCAAGTCCCACAGTTCTTGTATGAAGCAGGATGGTCACATCCCGATAGTGGTAAGTTTCATTTCGTAAGAATGTCACTTATAGCTAAATCACCTGTGCACAGACAATCCTGGTTTGATTGGTGTTACTCAACCCCGTCGTGTGGCTGCTGTCAGTATGGCTAAGCGTGTTGGACATGAACTTAATTTATCAAATCAAGAAGTATCTTATCAAATCCGTTATGATGCTACGACTTCTTCAAAGACACGTATCAAGTTTATGACCGATGGTGTGCTGTTGAGAGAATTGTCACAAGATCTCCTCCTTACAAAATATTCGGTGCTCATCATTGACGAAGCTCACGAGCGCAATCTCAACACTGATATCCTTATTGGCGTGGTTAGCAGAGTACTCAAGCTAAGAGCCGAGCTTAGTCGTGAAGATCGTAAAAAGATCAAGGTAAAACAAACCAGTGATGGGATATGTATACGACATGTTGTTGACTTTATTCAATAGCCTTTGCGTGTAGTGATCATGTCGGCTACTTTGCGTGTGACGGATTTTACAGAAAACAAGACTTTATTCTCAAAACCACCACCTGTCATCAATGTGGATGCTCGTCAGTTTCCGGTCTCGATCCATTTCAACAAGCGCACACCAGATGATTATGTTGGTGAAGCATACAAAAAGATTTCCAAGATCCATGATCGATTACCGGCTGGTGGTATTCTTGTGTTCCTTACTGGCCAGAATGAAATTACACATCTTTGCAAGTTGCTGCGGAAAAAATACCCATCTCTTCCTGCCACAGCAAGCAAAAAGAAGAAACTACAAGAGAAAAAAGACAATCAAGTGGAATCCGAGACACAAGATCTTCCCAATGGTCAAGGTAAAAAAGGAGGAGGATGAACTTGTATGGGTCCAACAAAGATATTAATATATTTTTATCGTGTAGCCGATGTGGAAGTAGAGGATGTCGAACTAGGAGATAATGATGTGATTGAAGAAGACTTTGATTTGGATACAGATGATGAAGATGAAAGCGACTTTGAAACTGGATTTGATGATGAAGAATTGGGAAGCGTTCGAGATGGTATGTTATCATTACACATGTATGCAGCTGATACTTATATCAATCTTGTAGCACCATTACATGTATTGCCTTTATATTCCATGTTGCCGACTGAAGCGCAACTTCGAGTATTCCAGCCACCACCTGAAGGCACTCGTTTGTGTGTTGTTGCCACCAATGTAGCTGAAACATCCATTACTATTCCTGGCATTCGTTATGTTGTGGATTGTGGTAAAGTCAAGGAGGTATGTACTATCCTGTGTGAGTGGTTGGGTGGTTTCTCACATTACACATGATCGTAGCGCAAATACGATGTCGAATCAGGCATTCAATCCTTTGACGTGGACTGGACTTCAAAAGCATCAGCGGATCAGGTATGTATGAATATCCCATATGCATTGGCTATATCTTCTTACATTATTGTTATAGCGCGCTGGTCGTGCTGGTAGAACACAAGCTGGTCATTGCTATCGGTTATTCTCTTCGGCCGTCTTTGATCACGAATTCTCTCGCTTCTCACTGCCAGAAATTCAGCGTATGCCTCTTGAAGGTATGTACTTTTATACGATTCAAGGCACAATATATTCATGTGATCCATTGTATAGGTGTTGTGCTTAATATGAAATCCATGAATATCGATCAAGTGGTCAACTTTCCGTTCCCTACACCACCACCAAGAGAGAGTTTATATAAAGCAGAAAAGGTAAGCTAGGATGGTATCATCTTGGATATAACTCATTGGATAATGTGAATAGCTACTGGAATATCTCGGTGGTATTGATAAACGCACCAAGCAAATTACCGACTATGGCGATGCCATGGCACTGTTCCCTATTGCTCCTCGATTGGCAAAAATGTGAGTTAAAAAAAAATTATCGAATGGATAAAGTCTGACAATGGTATATTTCAAGGTTGATTATCGGTCAGCAGCATGAATGCCTTCCATATGTGGTGATCATGGTATCAGCTTTATCGGTCGGCAATCCATTTGATAGCGAAGATGCCCAGAAACGAAATCATGCCATGGTAAACTTGAATGCATTTCGCATCAATTCCTTTTCTGACATGGATCAATGTATAGACATTTGTATCAGAAAAAAGCGATATTCTCACATTAATTACGGCTGTTGGTGCATACGAATATGCTGGAGGTACCAATGAGTTTTGCAGAGAGCATGGATTACGACAAAAGGTAATATTACAAGATTCAACGATGCTTGTATTAGAGCTTGACGTTTATGATACAATAGGCCATGACAGAAATTCGACAATTGCGTCGACAGCTTACAAATATCGTTGCAGCCAATTTCCCAGGTGTCGATATCTGTGTTGATCCCAAGCTCAAACCACCTTCCCCCAAGCAATTGACCATTCTGAGACAAATTCTCACTGCCGGCTACATTGATTGTATTGCAGTGCGTGCGGACGTATTGGAAGCTGGTGGTGGGCAAGGTGCTCGTCATAAAAACGCTAGTGGCGTTGCCTACAAGCTCATGTGGAGTGATGCCGATGCATATATCCATCCAACATCTGTGCTTTATGTCCAAGAACCTCCCGTCATGGTTACATATACTGAATTGACCGAGACACCTAGAAATACATGGCTCAAAGGTGTTTCGGCTGTTGAGTCGAAATGGTTATCCAATCTAGGCAAGACGCTTTGTACTTATGGTCGTCCCTTGAATTATCCATTACCAAAGTAAGTATCTTTCTTTGATGTGTATGTGTGATCATCGTACCAACCAAACTATAGATTCGTGGATGGAAAACAAGATCGACGTATTGTACATGTGGTACCCAACTTTGGTCCCAAGGATTGGCCGTTACCGGCTATTGAAGCAGAACAACATCGTGTAGGCACACGATGGGTAATGACCAGTAATCAATAAATTACTAGATGCATAGAGATTCTTTCATTGTACTTGTGTTGCCATAGTTACCATTCATGCAGCGTAATATTCCAACAGCTATAGATCATGTAACAATAAAATGCATTCCTCTTTAGAACACTTTTTTTATTTAATATATAAAAGTCAATAGGATTAAAGCATCCAAATGTGATATAGATTAGGGTATTGTGTATGTTGCATTTGACACATTGAGGATGGTGTGTGGTAAATTTGTGAAACCGCTAGATTACCATACTTGTAGAGCCACGTTGTGTTCCGATCTCCTTCTCCTTTAACAACAATCCACATGGCGCCAAAGAGCTGTGAGTGATCAACAACAATCATCGTGTATCCTTGTATCCATGAGAACGACAAAGCGGATAAATAGATGAATACGAATCGACAATGGATGATTTCGATGGATGAATGGATGGATACACGAGAGATTTTTTCAACATGCAACAAGGAAAATTGAATCAACTAATGACGCATTCGCCTTAGCTCCCAAGAATAAAGCCCTCGCTGCCAAGAAGGCTGCTCTCAAGGGTGTAAACAGCAAGTCTGTTCGTAAGGTTCGCACTTCGACCCACTTTCACTTGCCCAAGACCTTGCGTTTGGCTCGTAAGCCCAAGTATGCTCGCAAGTCCATTCCCCACTTGCCTCGTATGGATCAGTACCGTGTCATCCAATATCCCTTGAACACTGAGACTGCCATGAAGAAGCTTGAGGAAACCAACACTCTTACTTTCTTGGTTGATGTCAAGTCCAACAAGAACCAAATCAAGGATGCTGTCAAGCGTCTCTATGATGTTCAAGCTCTTCAAGTCAACACTCTTATTCGTCCTGATGGCAAGAAGAAGGCTTTCGTTCGTCTTACTGCCGATGCTGATGCTTTGGATGTTGCCAACAAGGTATGTGTATATATGCATGAATGGTTTTGTGTAAGGATTTCTCATTCATCATTATGCAATGTTTCCTTTTCCGAATATATAGATTGGTCTTATCTAAGCCCGCTCAACAATAAAAAATGCATGTGGTTCTATATTCTCATCTTGTATCATGGAATTGTGATTGCGTGTGTCTGTGATATGAAATGATATAATACAGTATTCAAAGCATGGCTTTATTACACAAGCTATGAGTTAAATGCACATGATGTGATATAGAATTTAGCGAGACTTGAAGTCTATAAAACCATAGTTTAGAGATTATTATATCAATGCACGTAAATAAATACTTACAGTCCAAAAGAACGTTCATGGCTTCAGATTCTTCACCAAAGTCGGTGACAGCAACGCAAGAGCAACCAACGACCTTGCGAGCGTTACCTTCACGGTCAATCTTGCATTGACCAACCCACTCACCAAGCTTCTTGGGATCAGAAACCTTGATCAAGTTGATGTTGTGCTCAGCGCAAAGAGCTTCGACAAGCTTGACATATTCGCCTTCAGTGCAAGATTCGTTCAAAACAGCCAAGTGAGCTTGGCGTCTGTCGAGAGCCTTGACAGCTTGCTTGAGACCACGTGCAAGACCATCATGAACAAGAGCACGACGCAACACTTCTTGAAGAGCATCCTCGACGCTCATTTGGCCTTGGGTGGCTTCGGCGGCAACTTCGACCTCTTGGGTCTCCATGACGATATCTTCCTCGGCAGACATGCTAATTTTTTTTATCCAATAAATTAGTTTATGTACTGCCTCCAACATCAGTCAATCCTTCTTGATAATCCAATCCATCCATCAATCCTCATCCATCCGTTGTGTTGTGCCGGTTGGTAAAAGGTTGAATAGATTGATTGTTAATCATCCGGATCGAGTGTCGAACATACATGTTGATTTAGTGGGTCGTGTGGATGGTTTAAGAAAAAGAGAAGGATTTCAATGATATGCAGTTGCCGTAGGCTTTTGGATTGTGTGATACACTGCTGAGATGAAAATGGTGCGGCTCGGACTAAAATTGCTTCAGAGCTCAAAGTGAATAAAAAAGCCATTACTTTTTTTGGATGATCCGGGTTGCATTCATCGCCTTATATGGATACCATCGTACAAAGAAGTAAGCATGCAGTTTCGCTCAACCCAGGAGAATAAACGCGTTAAAAATGCGCAACCCAATATGATCCCAAAGCTCCCAATAAGAAACTTAGAAATCGTACCATTATCACATATTTTGTTATTCATACTGCATCCTATCCCATAAGGGCTGCAAGGAACAGCGTACGTATACTGTATAGTAATGGGTCGTGTTTTATATGTTATTAAGAATGAAGATTTAAAGCGAACTATTCTAGGTGCTACACTCGAATGGGTCGTACTTGTTCGGTCTGATAAAAGGACACAGAAGCATCCCAAGCCCACAGTGGCCGACCCATCCATAAGAGTGTATAACGTCAACAACTCCTCCTACTACCTCCCACTACTTGCAACACATGATTCCCAATCTAACCAGATCACCTATGACAGGCTCACTTCCAATGGCTAAGGCAGTAATCCTCAAATGCAAATGATAGGGCCTAGATAGGGCAGACCACACTGTCGCACATAAATCATGCTGCCAACGATCCTTCACCATAGAGCAAAGCACCATCCCATTCTACCCATAGCAAATAAAGTATTCACCGCATCAGTAGTTGCTGCCATCGAGCGACCTTTTTGGTTGGCGTCAAAGGCACAGCATGCATCACAAATAGCGTAAGCACAAATAATCCAGGTCTTGACCGAATAGTACACACAAGGTATTGGTATGGCGAGAAAACATCCAGGTATCAGTACGAGTGCTTGAAGATTGATATCCACAAGGAAGAACGCTATGGTTCCAATGACGGCACCAGTTGCTGATAGCTGTTCCCCCGATAGAGCATTGCAATGGCATCTGACAATCACAGCCATAAGATGATTCAATATCTTGATGTCATCAAATCGCTTTCTTGTTGTAGAGAAATTCATCCAATTGCCCAAAGTTGGTTGTCGTTTTTTCGCGGTACCAAAGGGATCCATGATAATACCCGCCATGAGCTCCACAGAATATACGCGACGCCATCGAAGGCAAGTTGATTTCTACAAGATGGATCTTCTAGAAAAGAAACATGGTGATCAGCACACATGCTCTAATATCGCTCGAATGATACTTATCTTGATCCTGCTGAAGTGTTGAGCA
>PTRB01000282.1:0-20007 GCA_025094155.1 Lichtheimia hyalospora FSU 10163
AATCAGAGCTGTCGTTGTCTTGAGTACGATATCCTTGAAATGCTTGCTGGTTCGTGTGTGGATCAAAATGCATCAGCTACCAAATGTCGGTCCAATATCTGAGCTGGTAAACCAATGGCCAGAGATAGATCAACTAGGATAGTGAATCAAGTACAGAATATAAGATGATGTTTATTGCTTAAAGATGAGGGGATATTTATATTGTTTGGCTATCTATAATCATGTGGCGAAGTATAAGGTGGGCTTGGAAGTGTGGTGGTATAATCAGGCTTTGCATGATTGTCATAAAAAGGCAATGTGGCGCCATTCGGTAAAATGGCTTGCCGAGCATAAAGCTGCGACAAAGCTAACTCAATAACATTTTGGCATTATCGGTTGTGTCGTTGTCTTTTTCTTTAAATATTACAAGAATGATGTGTGCTACACGATGCAATATGCATCAATAAAATCTAAAGGCCGTTATATTAGTCCCTGGGGTGGTGTTGGTTTTGGATAGTTCGAAATGGATAAGTTGATCCATAATGCTGTCAAGCGTAAGGAATCGATGTAGAAGGGACAAGCGATGTGTGATCTGCCAACTAATGGAAAATGATGTAATTCATCTGGGAATTGTCATCCTTGCACTTTGACAGTAACGGATAATCATGGTCTTTATGTACGTAATTGTCGCATAGAATCTATCTTATATTGTGAAGCAGCATAACGGTATTCACACATGAAAACGAGATTTATTGCATATAGTATTCTTTGCCGATTATATCGAAGCATCCGTCCTTTGAAGCGAGCATGGAATGGATTGTATGATACGATCAAGGCGTGATAAGCACTCTCATAGTGTTGGTGTTTCCAAGGCCACCCTGTACAATGATGCGTAAATGCAGCTTGGTTAGTACCATATCATACTCCCACCCACACTATACACCCCGTTTGATACCTTCCAGCCCTGGATTGCCACGACGGCGTCACCATGCTTCAACAGTCTACATTTCAAATAAATAACGATATCCAGAATTGAGCATGTGAGATCCTTTTACTTACCCATATTTGATTGCTTGTTCCATACCTAAGATACAAAACAATCTTTTAGTATATTGTCAAATTACCAATGATAACCTGAACTCACCCCAAATGATTCGAGTATCCACATCCTCTTGCCAAGGTGCAGAGTCTGCAGGACTAAGATGAGCTGCTGATGATGTAGCTGATGAACTGAGACGAGCTGCTGCAGCTGAGCTTGGTTTTGGATAATGAAATGGGAAGCAACCACGATGTAAATGAATTTGTCGTGCAGTTTGAGGATTTCGAGTAACAACGATGATTGGCACCTGTGGACGATACTTAGAAACGAGTCGAGCACTATTGCCCGATGTTGTCAATACAAGGATGGCACCTGCATTTTGTTCAAGAGCTGCACTGACAGCAGCTGATGCCACAGTCTCTGGTGTATCAGTAGGCAATGGTATAAGCTGACGCATCTGATTGAAGAGAGCTGGATAGCAAATGACATTCTCGGCAAGAACACAGGTCTCGTGCATTGTAGATACAGATTCCACTGGGTATGATCCTTTGGCCGTTTCTCCCGATAACATGACACAATCAGCACCATCAAGCACTGCATTCGCTACATCAGATACTTCTGCACGTGTGGGTCGTGGGTTATTCTGTATCAAGGTTTCAGATTAGTCGTTGCCATCTTACAAGTTTTAAATTAGCATTGGCTTACTGTCATTGATTCCAGCATTTGTGTCGCACTAAGAATGATGCCATGTGATATAAATATCGGTCAAATGAGTGAAATAATAGATATACGATGAATGCTTACCAGATGACAGGTTTTCCTGCTAGATTACATTTCGCAATCATCATCTTTTGGGCAATAAACACGCGTTCAATAGGGATCTCAATACCCATATCCTGTATCCAAAGCATAGATTAGTAGCTATTATATAATGCAAACATCCATACTTACTCCACGAGCCACCATGACACCATCTGTTTCTTGTAGAATCTCGTCAAAGTTTTGCACGCCTTGATGGTTTTCAATCTTTGCAATGATCTTGATATGTTTGCCATCTTCACCCAATATCTTTCGAATATCACGGATATCTTGTCCTCGACGAATAAATGAAGCAAACACCATATCCACTTTGTTTTGTACCCCAAAACGAAGATCACGAATATCTTTTTCTGACAAGGCTGGAAGATCCACATCTGTTCCTGGGAGATTGACACCCTTGTGTGAAGAAAGTTTGCCTTGATTGCATGCACGCACTCGGATGGTGGAGTCATCTGATATTTCCAAGACATCAAATGTAAGCACACCGTCATCAACATAGATTTTGCGTCCAGGCATGATCATTTTAGGTAAGTTCTTGTAATCAATGTACATGACTTGGTCATCGCACTGCTCCTTGTATTGATCATCCACGCTGAACATCATCTCGTGACCCGATTGAATGGGTACCTACAACACATTCAAAAGATAAATCAGATATACGTAATGATGGATATAGAATGATATGGTACTTACATCAGCACCATCCTTCATTGTCCCAGTACGTATTTCGGGTCCTTTGTTATCCAATGCTATTGCTGTGGATCGACCAGGATACACTATGATATACATTACATGTTAGAAAACATTCCTCTTTGAAAATATCCGTGATTCATCCAGCTTACATTGTACACTCTTTCGAGTATTGTCAATAACGGATTGGTGATACTGTTAATAAGGAAATAAGTGTACTGGTTAAAGCAATAAAGCAAAGGTGATGCCAACTTGCCTCGTGTGTGCCATGAGAAAAGTTCATACGAACTACATTCAGCCCTGCATTGCGTAGTTGAGTGATCATTTCAACGCTATTTGTCTTTGGACCTGTTACATGAGAGAGATCAGTTGGAAAAGTAAAAAGGTTGAGAATATCATTAGTGGTACTACAGCAAGCGGCATAAAACGCGCTTCTTACCAATAGTGCCGATAATGGTAGTCTTACGCCCAGATAATGGAGCTACATTGACATCCAAGTTGGAAATCCACTGAAGACTAGAGCTCGGTTGTAGTTGTTGCATGTTATCAGAAAGAAACGGGAAAGAAAGGGAGAAAAGAGAGAAAGAAATGAACCACGCGACATGTACATGAACAGCCCCCCATCCCTACGTAACTCCACCCCCCCCCAATACATAAAATTTGGCGTAACAGAAAGCCAATTGTAATGATTTATTTGGACATGTTTAGAAAGAAATGACCACTGCAACAGCTCTTTGTGGAATACGATCTTTTTCTTCTGCATTCGCTGGTACACTGATAGTAAAGAGAAGATCCGAACGATCCGAGTTGAGATATACTGGCAAAGATACTTTGTCGGTCTTTGTTTGCATATCACGCTTGATCCAACTAATCCGGCTCTGGGGTAACTTGACAGAAGGTTGAGATGTAAGTCTAACTTCATTCTCATCCCATTGACCACCTTCCATTTTCCAGCCACGAATATAATATCCAGGTTGTTGTCCATCACATTCAGCACCAATATCCACTTCCAATACAAGTTCTTCAAGTGACCATTTGTGACGTTGAGCAGTTGCTTGACGTGATGCCGTGATATAGGCTTCAGGACTGAAAAGTCCTCCCATCCAAACTTGAATTTGATCAAGATTAGTTTCTTGTGCAATAGATGCAACTTGTTCAAGGCGTGAGTTGAGATCGGCAATCCAAACATGAAGAGGGATATTCTTGGGAACCTTATATCGACGCCAGTGATCTGGGATTAAGCCCTTGGTTAACCAGCTCATCAATTGACGTAAATGATTGGTTTGCTTGAGCTCGCCAGTGCACACCTTTTGAAGATTGGAAAGATCATCACGGATAATGTGAAGCAAACGACTTGCTAATTGATTCTCACGCTCAAAGAAGCGGAAGAGAGGATCCATAATACCACCACTGTCACGTTGCATAACAGGAATCTTGGTAGGCAAAAGCTCAAGCCAGCTAGTGATCGACTGACTCAAAGCTCTCATCCATGCTGGTTGTTGGCTAGTACCAGATTGTTGGGCTGCAGTGTCGTTATCGGCATATGCCACCTCGTCATCGTCACTGGTACTCTTCATCTTACGCACCTTGGAAAGCATAGTGTTACCCTTGAGAGTAAGCAAGACACGTTCAGCATTAGCTGGCAAACCAAGCCATGTGGGTGGTTCACGTTCTGGTAGCTTGTTGACCCATTCCATAAATTGTTCCATCTTGGTACCATCAGGTACAACCACTGATTTTTCATTATCACCAGTACTCTTGACGATCTCAAAGTCCAAATCGTAACAGTGTTGGGTGAATAATGTGTTGACAAATGAATCCAAAAGGCGTTGATCATATTCATTATCAATGCGACCACCATAAATTGATTGCTTGAGAAGTGAGCGGATAGCATCCCATGGAATCTTCTCAGGAGAAATGTTGGCACGACCACCAGCAGCTCCATCAAGCCACTTGTCGATAGTATTGAATGCAGAGTCTTGATCGGAATCATTGAATTCATACACCTTGGTCCAACCCAATGGCACATATCGCAATCGTTCTTGTACAACAGCGTGAAGCCATGCAAGCATGAAATAAAGGCGTACTCGTTCTGTAGGACCACGAGAAAGTCGTGAAGGAGGAATGCTGCGAAGTGACTCTTGCAAGTTGGCCTTGATACCAGGTGGTGGTTCAAACATCAACACACGAGACATGCGTAGCAAGTTGACAGGCACCTTTGGATTGGTTTCCATAGTCAAGAACAATCGGAATTGAGGATGTGGTTTCATGCTGTGTAACTTCTTTTCCAGTTGACCAAGCCAAGATGGTGCCAAATGTACATTCTTGAGCATAACCCAATTACCAGTCTTGATAGCAGTGGAAATTGCTTGGTCCGCAAGAGTAAAACCTTCAGCAGAACCCATAGCAACGGAAGTACAACGCATATTGGTTTCAGTGACAAGGTTATCCACACGGTAACTGGCATCGTAACCTGGTACAGAGCAAAGTGCAAGTGGAGTGCTACTGCCAACTTCATCCTTGACAACTTGTTGCAAGTGCAATTCTTCTGAATTTGTGAATTCTGCTCCAAAGATTTCTGTGGCAAACATGGTAGCTGCAGGTAATAGACGATCTGGGCGGAAGCATTTGATAAGAAGCATACGACGAAGAGCATCCACAACAGCTATATTGATGAAAAGAGATTAATATGACATTACTGATTGGATAATAAAACAACTTACCATTTCGACCAGCATCATCCCAACAGCTTGGTACAATATTCTCAGCTTGACCTTGTTCAATGAATTGTTGCCAGTCGTTTTCGTTCTGTTGAATGTGTTCACACAAGCCCTTGAAGCATGGTAATGCCATGAATTCCTTTGCACGTTGAGCTGTTTCGTCATTAAGGAATGTTGGAAGACCAAGGCTGGCAGCAGTGATAGTCGATCCAGGTACAATGTCACCACCGCTTAATAAAAAGTCGTATTCTGCTTCATCGACACCATGTTGTGCACCACGCATTTGAATCTGGCACATGAGCACTGCCAAAGTAATATGATCTTCATGCAGAAGAGTACGTGTAGCACGCTTGTAAGTCACCGAGAATAGATCACGCGATAGAATATTGAGACGCTCTGTGGGATCAGTGATGGACTTGAGATTGGGATTGTCATGCAGCACATATTCAAAGATCTCATAAAAGAAATCAAGTGAGAATTGATAAAAGTGGTGAATTAAGTTGAGTTGTTCGATAACAAAGAAGATTGAACTGCATGCATGAGCCAATGGTGTATACACAGCAGTTGTTTGTTCCACTTCCTGCATAACTGTGTTTGTTTCATCCACCTTTCGTGTCACTTCTGCTGCTTCTTTCTTGAGAGTCTCCAATGTTTCGATTACGTGATCATCATCAAGAATATTGCCCTTGGATTCATTCAATGCCTGCAACAATGACTTTTCGAGATGACGCAGCTTGAGCTGGAATTCTCCTTGAAGCTTGATCAAATCCGTACGACGCTGATCAACATCAGGTCTTTCAGCCTTGAGCACCTTGTTCAAACATTGACTTTGCAAACTACCACGAGTAACAGTAAAGTTGACAAATGTGACACGAGAGCAAATATCGGGTGCAAAGTTGACAGAAGGATCACGTGTTGAAAGGAAGAGTGTGAATGTTGGCGAAAAGTCGATATCTTGGCTACCAAGTCGAATCAATACACGACCACCAGTGCGTCGTAATTCCTTATTGAGCACAGGATTCAAGATTGGATCAAGGTGTTCCACATCTTGAATCAGGATAGGATTACCGAAACGTAAAGCACTTTCAAGGTTCTTGATAAACGAATCATCCAAGAAACTGGTAACAGTGATCTTGCGGTCCTTGTATTCGTTGACCAAAAAGTTGGTTGCTTGTCCTGAAGGATCGATAATAAGTGGATAACGATCAAAGCGTTTGAGCATAATGGCATTTTCGATACAAAGATCATCTGCAGGAAGCGAGTTCTCTTGCCATGAGAGACGATCATCAGCACTAGACAAATATTCAGTCAAGGCCATATCTTGCTTGAATTGGATACTGGCTGCTACCAAATGATCGGTCCACTTGGCAATTAACAACTCACGATATTGTTGATCAAAGTAACCACCATAAGCCAGGAATGCTGCTGACAACAACACATCACCAACGATGGTACCCATTTGGCTCTCGAATGCTTGACTTGCTGCTTCCCAACGCACCTTTTCGGATGATAAACTGCTGAGCAAGGTTACACTGCGATCCACCTTGGATTTGACACGATCCATTTCGGCCTTGATGAGTTGAGTTTCACCCACAAGTGCAGCATATTCTTCCTTATAACGCCCAATACTTGCTTCAAGATCCACAATCATTTGCTCAATATCAGAAGCCTTCTTCTTAGTGTCTTCAGCACTTTGTTCCAAGCGAGTAACTTCTTCACGCAATGGACCAACACGATCGAGAATGTCAGAGTATTGTACTTGAGCACAGACCCACTTGACTAATGGACCACAAGCCTTAGAAGCACGGTTGACAGCATCATACTCGAATGAAGGATTGTTGAGATAATTGCGTCGCATGTATTCACGTAGCTGCTTAGTCATTTGAGTCTCGGTCTTGTAGTTGACAATACTGGCAATAAAGTCATCACGGCGAATGATACTTTGGACAGTTTTCCAGCTTTCAATCTTATGGCCGAGCATGGTGCATACAGCTTCCATAGATAACTTGACTGCTTCAGGTGGATTACCCATAGCACGCACTTCAGTAAGGTGTTGACGCTTAATGTTGCTGACACTCTTTTGAGCTTCCAACACAGCAGGTTCTGCATTGGCAAGATCGTTCAACACAATGGTGCGACGTTCTTGAATAACCTACACAAAAAGTAGCACATGTTAAGAATCACATAATAAAAAAGTATCATCTTTCATTACCTTGTTTTGAACTTCAAGAGCTTCCGAAATTTGAATCGAATCAGCCTTCTTTTGTTCAGCTTCCTTTTCATCAGCCAACATTTGATTGATCTTTTCATTGGCTTGAGCATTCTTTGTCTCCAATTGGTTCTTCTTGATAGCCAAGCTCTTACGCAACTCCTCCACCTTGACGACAGTATCCTTGAGCTTCTCGAGACCAACATTCAAATGGCGTTGCTGCTCTTCAAGATCTTCACGTTTCTCATTGTACAAGCGAACATAGTGTGAGATGAAATCCAAAAAGTGACGAGGTGTAGCATAGTTATGACGACCTTGACGCTTGCTGAGTTTAGCATTGATTTCATAAAGTGATTGATGAACAAAGACAAGAGCATTGACAACCACTTCACGGTGAGAAGGTGGAATTGGCAAGTTGCGATAGGCAATCGGAATGTTGATAGGTGCATTGTACACAGGAACATCAAGATCAAGTGTCTTTGTGAATTCCATACCCACTTGATAGAATGCTTGATCAGGCCAGTCACCAAACCAATCCAACACACAACGATTGAATAAAGCAGGTGATGTAGCAGCACGTGAAGCGAGACCACCTTCAGGAGGATTCATAGTGAAGACTACGTGAAGATTGCGTGCGACTTGCTGGTTGAACCACTTGTACAGTTCTTCACCTGAATCGAGCATAAGACCTTCACGTTGAGCACCTTCCTTACATGCTGTCATTAAGGAAGCATATTCATCGCCTTCAAATAAACCAGGAACTTCAGCATTGGCAAGTAAAGTATTCATGCGTTCAAGGAAACCAGAATCGAGTACATTGGATTCATCCATGATAAAGCAAATCTTTTCACCCTTGCAGCCAGCACGTCGAAGCACAGATCGCAAATCATCATCAAAGTCAGCACCAGTGTACTTGTTGTGGACCTTGATTTGAAACACACTCAAGCCATTCATCCAAGCAACAAATCGTGACAAAGTAGTCTTGCCGGAACCACTGACACCAATAAGCAACAAGTGACCTTGGGGTTGACGGAAAACACGATCGATACGTAAAACGTGTTCAAGCACATCATTGAATAATACAAGTGGTACATCAAGTTCTTCCTCATAGAACACCTTAAGACGAGCCTTAGCAAAGTCACGTAATGTTTCACGATCCACAGGAATGTAATTCTTAGACAACCAGTTGGAGAAGAGGATAGGTCGATCCAATGCTTCTTCTTGATTGATAGCAGGGAAGTGTTTCTGTGCAATCGAATCGATCATTTCATCGGTCCATCGTCGTTCTTCTTCATCCACCAAACGATCTTGGAATAAGCGCAATGCTTCGTGAGCCCAAATGCGTACCAAGCCTTCCACTGTTAAAGTTTCCAAAGGCTTAATGGCTTCAAAGATACCACGAATCCATCGTGTCAATTCACGAGGAGAGTAAATATAATGAGCTTGGATATCTGGAGTAAAGCGTCTTTGTGATGCCAAATAAAGTTCGACCATAGCAGCTGTTAGAGGTTCTGAATAACCCCTGAGATTAGGCACCACCTTTAGCATAGCACGTGTGAATGTTCCATAAATTTGAATGAGAGATGTTTGACCAGCATAATCCACCATCACCAAAGGTGCATGTCGTAAGAAACGATGTGAGAGAGGTACACGACCAGGATCAGTGGGAGGATTACAAGCACCAACAAATTGAATACGCTCCAAAGTGACCCAAGCCTTATCACTGGTACGCCAGAAACCATTGTATTCGACAAGTTGACGCAAGAATGAAATAACCCGTTGGGTGTTATACTTGTCAGTAGCAGGCAAATTGATTTCATCACAGAAAACAACAAGCCAACGGCCAATCATGGTAGGTGATAGAATGACGCCATTAGGAGTCTTGCGATATTCACAGTGTTGTTCAAAGGTCTTGAGAATGAGATCAGGAGTAGTAGCGCTTGAAAAGTTAAGACCAACAACTTCCATATCAGGCAGTTTACGAAGAGCACTGAATAGTGTCATTGTCTTGCCGGAACCAGGAGGACCACAAAGAATCAATGGCTTGTGTTCTGATAACCATGAATACAACACTTCCTCATGACGAATCGTATCCACCGTAGGAATAATAATATCGGCTTCAGAAACCTTATGAGTCTCAATTTCAACCACAGGCACCTTGGATTCCCATGGAACCCATTGTCCACTGCTCACTGAAATATCATAGTCAATGATGGTAGTATCATTGCCCAACGGAGGAAGTTCATATGTGGTAACGCCACGAACATAGTCGCCAAGAACTGCACGCAAATCGAGTTTGGCGTCACCAGAGAAACTCCAGATGATCGAGTAAATAATACGTTTGGTGATATATCCTTCAAGATGATCACCCCCCATAGGGAAATCGGGATGTTGACTATTGTATTCAAGCACATTGCGCACCGTTTTGTTGAGCAAAGAGAAGAACGTGGACAAAACACGCATACGAGTGAAATCCATAATATGTTCAAGCGTTGCAGCATGACTCAAACACTTGGCAACAAGACCATCTTCATCTGATAGATCGGCAGCCATGATGGTGGCAATGGAGCGTTGAGTAGCCAAGTTGGGTGATACAGAAGCAACTTCATCAGTTTCGGTCATGCGGCGTGAAGTAGGTCCTTCTTCTTCGATTTCATCCATTGGCACATTGCGAAGGGTTTCAAGATAATTGCTGAAGATCATGGGCAAGCTGATAACATCTTCACTGAACCAAACCATACCACAACGAGAAACAGTGGCAAGGGTAGCATATTTCAAGGTCTCCACTTCGAACATGATGCGTACATTGGGTGGCAAATTGAGACGTTCACCATTTGGCAAAGTCAATAGTCGATTATCGTCCAATACTGAATTCAAGTTCTCAACCCATTCAGGATCGACATCACCATCAAAGATGATCCAGTGTCTCTTTTGGCTTTCACCACGCACGTTATCGACAATCTTGCGCAAGATATGGGTAAATAAACCATCGGTCCATTCACGAGTAGTAGCATCCAAGGTACCATAAAGAGCATCCTTTGGAATGGCCTTGGGATCAATGGTATAGGCAATGCCTTCAACACCTTCCACACGCTCCAATGCAGTAAGCAATGTCTTCCATGCAGTTGATTTACCAGAACCAGAAGGACCAACCATCATCAAACCATGATGGATATTTTGGATTTGGTAAAGTTGGATCACCTTCTCCATCCAAGCATCACCAGGCACAAGACGACGCTCTTCACACACCTTCTTAAGCTCTTGCTTGAGACGATCCAAATCAACAGGTGCATATTCAACTCCAGGGAACACATCAGCTAGCAAGCTAGTAAAGGAGAATAAACAATGAGTACGATTTCATTGTCATTATTTGTTGCACATGTATTACTGGTACATACCTTGTCAACAATGGGATATCATCCGCCACAAGCTTGGGCACCATGGTCTCTCGAATACTAAAAATAGATAAAGTCATGTTAATATATAAATGTCAGATCACCAAAGAAATTAAGTGTTTACCTTGAGATGAGCAATTGTTGTTCAGGTACGGTTTCTGAAATGTTTGCATATTCAGAATGATCCTCCTTGCCTTCATCAATAGCCTTTCGCAAAGAAGCCAAACGATCACGCTTGAGATTACCAGCACTGACGAGTACACTCTTGAGAGCACGTAAACCGAAATCGTAGTGGGATTGAGGAGAAAGTTGTTCAGCACACAAATTGAACAAAGGCACAACCTTGGATGCAAGTGTTTCAGCTGTGCGGAAACCTTGTGAATAAAGCATGACTTGAGCAATAAGTTCACGATCAGGCTTGGTCATGGCAATGCTGCGGAAGAGTTTCTTCAAGTTATCAGGCAAATTGGATCGACCAGCATAACCAGGGTTCATAGTGATAAAGATACCCGTATCGGTGTTGACCTTAACATTGCGACCAACAAGTTCGATTTCGTGATTTGGATTGACAGTCGATTCCTTGAGACCCAATTGGATGGTTTGCACTTGTTGCGAGACAGCTGATAAGATACGTTCTTCCAAACGATTGAATTCATCAAAACAGCCCCATGCACCCACTTGACATAAACCAATAAAGATACGACCCATAGCCTGGAAATCAAATGTTTCATCACAACAGAATACAAGAACGAATCGACCAAGTTGTACACCAAGAGCTTTGACGGATTCGGTTTTGCCGGTACCAGCAGGACCAAATGGAGAACCACCAAGGCGTTGTTCCAATGCTTGTGTCAGTGTCAAGTAACAGCGATCAGTCAATGGTGTTTGTACAAGTCGATCTACCACACCAAGATATTCATAACCGTAATAGAATTGAGCATTGGCCATATTGATAGATAAACGATGGATAGGATCTTCAATAGTGCCATTGAAATAGTAACGCATCTGGTAAAGCCAATCGAAATCTTTGGGTGATCGAACATTGCTGGCAAGTAGTTGTCGGCTCACATCACGTTGATGAACAAGTTCGGTAACAAGATGTTCACATTTACGTCGCTTGATAATTGACAAGTCAAGTAACACGGCATCAGCTAATACGTTCAAGTTGCGTTCCACAAGTGAAATGGCACTTTGCAATGGCTCAGTTTCAGTAGTAGCAGATTCGGACATGGTAGTGAGAGCTTTATCCACAGAGTGTGTCCAAATGGTTTGAGCAGCAAGCACCACAAGTTGTGCAGGATAACGATCGACCCAACTCATGAATTCTTCAGAATTCATTTCTTCTGCATTATAAATGGTCTCAAGTTCATTCACTGCATCCGTCAAGAGCATAGCAAGCGAAACGCGCATCTCCTTCTCAAGTAACGTAAGCCAGTCGTTGATTTTGGGATTGTCCTTGATAGAAACTGGTGTCTTGAATTGTACTTCTTCACCTTCCTTAGAAGCCATGCCCATGATCTCAGTGTTGTCTTCATTCAACAAGATGGTAGCAATACCGGCAAACATTTTCTTGAAGTGTTTCTGGATACGCAACACGTCTTTGCTGTTACCAATGATTTCCAATAGATCTTCGTCACCAACAAAGTAGAAACGAGGGAAGGAAGCACGTTCACGTTCAAGGTATTCACCCAATGCCTTTTGAATCTTGCTCAAGAGATCAGCAAGTCTTTCCAATGATTTTTGAATATTGGGGATATTGAGCACATCAAGGACAAATGGTGACTTGTACACCTTCTTCATCACAGTCAAGAATTCGGTGTTGATGCTTTGAAAGCGGGATGTCTCCACTGGCAACAAATGCTTGATATCGACACTGCCGCTGAAAATGCCTTCCAAATAAACCCATTGGCGTTGGACATCGATCCATACATCGAAAAGCACGTGCACACGATTTAACTTGTCTTCCCAAGATGATGCATCTTCCTCAAACACCTTGTAATAGGGTGAAAGCTTCATGGCAGCCAATGAATTGATATGTTCACTTGATTTGTTGAATAAATCATCCCATCCGCGAATCAAGCGGCATCGGTTTTGATAGTTGACCAAGTCGAGAACATAGTTGGCCCAAGTTTCCTTGACTTGTTTCAAGAATTCTTCAAGGGCCATTTCACCTTGTGCTTGTAAAATCACATCACGGAGTAGTTGTTCATTGCGCTTAAGATCCAAATCCCACAAGTGACCAATAGTCATTTCGGCAAGAGTAAAGCGACCTTCCACCTTGAGAGCCTTAAAGATTTGACGCCAGTGACGTTCACGAAGAGCTTCAGATTTGAGATCAGCAACAAGGGGATTGACACGTAAGAGTTGACGAAGCACATCTTGTACGTATTCATAAGCAGCATATTGACGCATGCGATTAGGCATTTCCTTGGTGGAGTTGGCAAGCTCGTCAACATGTTGACGAATCTTACGAGGTACAACAGAGGACCAAGTTGTCTCACGAATTTCACCCAAAGCATTCCACACCTTGGCTAAGGCTGTCCAAACCGATTTGAGATCCCGTAACTCTTCCAACACTGGTTCAAGACGAGCTTCAGATGTTTGTTCGAGATCAAGGGCTTCCTTGGCACGGCACACCATATCGTATTCTTCTTTCAACCGTGTCACACGACCTTCAAAGATGCTAAGTGTGTTGGTAGCAATATCCGGTTTGATATCTCCTTGCACAGGCTTGCTCTTCTCCCACTCGGCACAAATGTCACGAATCTTTTGTTCAACGACCTTATCCTCAGCGACAATCTTCATTTGCAAACCAGCTATGTAACATACATGTTAGTACCTATAATGCATATATATAATCCATAAAAACATACCAATTTGCTCTTGGATAGCATTGTTCTTGCGACTGAGAATTTCATTGAATGCACTCCATTCGCCATCCACTTGATCAACATACACCCAATCGTTAGGGAATTGGAAACGTTGACGTTCCAAAGTCTTTTGACCTTGTCGGAAGAGTTCAACATCCTGAGTCCATTTGGCAACCTTTCGCTTAAGATCTTGTACAAAGGTGATGAACGTAACAGCTTCACCCGTAGAGTTGCTTTCAATTGATTGTTGTTCAAGCTCATAACGTGCTTTAGAGACTGATACATGGAAGTCTTTCATGGCTGTACCAAGCATGCTGCCAAACTTGTTGAGAATTTCACGTTGCCATTGATCATACTTTTGGTTGACTTTGCTCTGGACTTGTTCATAATCGACCACCAAAGGACCAAATGGTTGCTCGGTTTCGGAATTGTCGAATGTGCTGCGTGCCTTTTTGATTTCCAACAAGATTTGTTGCCACTTTGACAAGTCATCACCGAGAATATTGAATACATGATTGGACTCGAGATCCCACAAGGATTGATATTGTAACCAAATATTGACATACTCTGAAACTTGGTTAATCTTGTCTTCAATGATTTGATATGCTGATTCAAGTGAACCATCACCCAAACGGGTGAGAAGACTAGAGTATGACTTTTCAACACTGGGATTGTCCTTGACACTCAAACCACCTTCATATCGAGAGCTTTGAATACGAGGCAAATGACAAATGGTTGAAAGCCAATCATGCAATTGGGACCACCAGCTACCACGAGCATGTTCAATAGGTGGATCGAGATACATGAGTTGATTCCGGATACGAATTTCATGCACAAGCGTTTGCAAAGCAGGTTTCACATCAGGTGACTTTTGCACTGCTGCGATCTTTTCTTCCACAGCTGCTACTTCACGTGCATTCGCCTTGCGTTTACGACGACTCTTTGAAATGCTCACTTCAGGAATAATCAATGCTTCTTCATCAATGCCCTTGAAACTGTTGGACCACGCCTTGATGGCTTGTTGCAAACGAGTAATCAGAACACTCTCAATACGTTTGTCTAAGCCAGCCACCCATTGGTCGAGATTGGAGTAGTTTTCCAAATTAAGTCTATCAATCTATAGATAAAATGTCAGTGTTGGATGTCATTAAAAATGAAAAACTTGAGATGACACATACCAATTTTTGGATTCTACCAAGAGCATCTTCGAATCGTTCAACTTGATAAGGGCATCCCTTCATTTCCTCAATGCTCTTGTTGATATCATCATAGTATCCAATGAGAGCATCAACCTTGTCTTGGAAAACTGAAACGACATTTGCAAACTCGCGTACAAAGTTGACATGGCGGTTTTCGCGAGTATCCAATGGGCTGCCAGTGATGTAAGAAAGAGGGCGGTGATGGCCATCATAAGTATTGACAAAGTAATCCCATCGCAAGTTGATACCTAAGTTTTTTCTTCATGCGTTAGATTGCTTGTAGCAATATACTTGGTTTACACTTACCCTTGGTAATCATCACATGAACTTCATTACGGTATCCAGCAACAAGTGTACTGATATCAGGGTTTCTGTTGACCTTGTGGACCGTTTGTGAAAAGGTACGTACAGCTTCCATAAGGCTGACAGCAAATGGGTAAACACGCTTGGCATCCTTAGCAACATTGGAAATGGTGTGTGGTACAGGATAGTTGAGCCAGAGAAGATTGCGAACTTCTTTAAAGAGTGTAATGATTTGACCATCAAAGTTGACACCAAGTTGAAGAGAGTTCTGAACACGGTTGCGAGAGATTTCGAAAATGCGACCCGATACTGAAAGATCACGTTTGGTGATTTCTTGAAGCCAGTTATCGTAGATGAGTCTGGTATCCAATTTCTTTCGGAAACTGTTGCTCTCATATTGAAGCTTTTGACCTTCAGCATACAATTCCCATCCTTTGCCGAGTACATCTTCAACTCGTTTCATGTATAAAGTGAGCTGTCGTTCAATTTGTCGAGCCCAAACAATGGCACCGGAAATAGGAGGAAGATCACGTAATTGTGCCATCATATAAGCTTCAGAATTGCGATATTGCATCTTGAACTTGTCATGAAGCTTATTAATATCTTCCTTGACACTGTCAATCAATTGCGTCTGATATTCTTGAATAGCACCGCGAATCTTGGGACGAACAAATAATGCATTGAACTTGGAGAATACACGGAACATTTCATTGGCACTCTTGGCAGTACCAAGACGATCTCTCAAACGAGCAATGATTTGGTTCTCCACACGTGACACACGATCATTGTATGCGTTCTCAGCTTGTACCCAGATTTCAGTTCCCTCTATTTCATATTTGTTAGTTTCATTGTGTTAAATGATGAGAAAAGTTACTTACCAGGAGTGACATCAAGTACATCAATGTTCTTGACACTTTCATAAGCAAGTTTGACTTCCTCCACAGCATTGATATCACTAATGCTAATGCTCTCTTCTTCTTCCATGACGCTATTCACTTGACCATCAACGACAACAGTGGACTTTTTGGCACGAGGACTGGTCATGACACGCACAATGGTTTGATGAAGCTGTTCATGTTGCTTTCTAAAAGCTCTGACAAAGGTGACTCGTTCCTGAAGCTTAGCATGAGCTGCATTGATCTTGATTGGCATAAACTTTTCGGAGCGCTTTCGAGTCACATCACGAGCGACATTGGTGAATTCCTTGATAAGATCATCCCATGTCTGGAACACAGCTTCAGCACCAGCTGTTGTCTTTTCAAAGTCGTCATATTCCATGTACATGAGACGGCGACTTCCAAGCACCTTGAGAAGTTGATCATTCAAATCACGAGAAATGGCTTCCACAAGTGGCAATGCACGACGAATAGGATAGGGTCTATACACAAAAATAGTCAATTAGTAAGAAGAAACGATAGATAATAAAGAGCCAATATGGTACATACGAAAGTTTAAGCTTCTTGTTCAAGTGAGCGAAAATAAGGAACAACGATTCACGGATCTTCTCAACGTCAGTAGCCGAAAGCAGCTCATTAAGTGGAAAGTCTTTCATCAACTGATTGTACTTGTGCACTAGTGATACTATCCATTAGTATCTCTGATATAACTTGTATGTTCATGACATACCGAGTTCCATTTGCTCCTTGAGACCAGTATCTGCAATGAAACTGACAGTAGCGTGGAAACGCTTGGCATGCTTCAAAATATCTAATGTCAACGCTACAAGTAGGATTGAAGCGTTAGTGCACTTGAAGAAAATAATCATCTAGGAGACACTTACTAATTTGATCACTCTTGAGTTGCTCATTGATTTTTTCGAGTGCACGTTCCATGCTCAACCAAAAGTTGACTTCTTGAATAGCGGTACCGTTGGCAGGATCACGTGACATGTTGGTGACCTTTTGAATTTCCTTGATCCAACCATTGACATCTCCTTGTAACTTGTTCAAGAATGCTGAATCCGAAAATAAACTGGCATCGATAGCGTCCACAGTGACACGCTTGCTTTGTTCACGGCACTGTGATATTATTGATTAATACTGATGCTAGTCCATATAAGGAATGCTTGATTATTTACCTTATCCACAGCTTTTTGAACCACGGGGTGAATGTTGAGAGAAATGTCAGGGATTTCAACATTTTGCTGCAAGTGAAGTAAACTGAGTTCAAGTTCAGCCATTTTCTTCTTGGCCATGGGAACACCCATCTTGTTGTCTTCATTCTTGCTCTTGCTACTTTCAGCACCTACTGTGCCATGTCTTGCATTAACATATGCATTGAAATAAGGACTAACGGCGAGATGGATGTAAGAGTGCAGAAATTCATAAGCACTCGCTTGTCCTGGTTCACTTGCATTAGGTGCACCAGGCAAGTTGATAAGTTGTAGTTGAGCTTGTAAGGGTCGTGATGGATCCAATGTAGCTGATCGTTTGATGATAGCAAGGGAACCAACATGAGTAGGCAAATAAGTGATTTCTTGTGAAAGGGAATACGAATAGGTGATCGGTGTAGCTTCATCTAAAATTGCGTTTTTTAGCGTGTGTGTGCGTGCGTGTATGGCTTATGATGTTATTCGTTACCTTCATCCTTGCCACCTTCTCGTTCCTTGAGTACAAAGAGAACTTGACTTTGTGCATCAGATGCAAATCGCTTGAACTTTTCAATGGTATCCGGATAGGTAAAGATGCTATTTTGTAAATCTGACAAGTCTGCGCCTAATACTAAAGGCAATAGTTGCTCCAAATATTCTTGTAGGTCTTTAGGATCAAAGGCTAGCAAGGTTTCCGAAGATGGACCAGCATTGCCGATGGAAGACACCGGGGCGAGAGCAGATTCATCCTCCAACATGATGCACCAACGTGTTGACTAGTGCAAGGGGAAAGTTGATAACAAGTGTCAAGCTTTCTGTATAACAATGTCAATATGGTTATCGTGTATAATAAATAAAGAGTTTACTTGCCTGAATGTAGAGATGAATGTGTAGGCTTTGCCTTTATATCAAGTGGAGGATGAAGAAGCAGTAGGACTCCAGCTCTCTTTCGGATATCATTTTCTGACGCGGTTCCGCTCGCAACGTCAATCAAATGTTTCATCTTATTGGATGCGGAGTGGTGCCTGGCAACCCTATACATGCGCGTGCCTTGCAAATCATCACAAGCCTACTATTAACTGTATTCTTTGGCAAATGTGTTTTATAATAGAGATAATACATGAAATGAAACTGATGCCCATTTCGTTAGCAGTGACATTCGCTATTCGTCATTCAATTATGATCCAGGCGTACCAGTGTTGCGTATGATGTATTACGTGCAATAGGATGAAATTCGTTATTTAAAGAGAAAGAAATTACAATCGAGTTGTGTATCTGCTTCAGCATGTTATCAAGTGTGTGTGTGGGGGGGCATCTTTTTTAAATTCGCAGTTGGATATATTATGAGAGCGCTCACAGGCACAAGATTAGCCATAGGATACGACTTTGAGATATTCAGATCACGTAGATTATTCTGTTCTTTGTTTAGTCACCCTGCCATTGATTTTGCAGGTTTGTGATGGTAGAATGTGATAATGATGACCAAAGGAGATATCTCTTGGTTGATTAATTTCATGGTTAGCTTTGATCTACTTTGTGCATACATGCTGCTTCTCCTAATGGTTGCAAAAGGGAATATAGTACTAAAAGATGTGACACGCTTATATCAGCGAATGCTGCAACATTAACATAAGATAAATCTATCAACTATCGCCTAAAAAATTACTTTATAATAAAATCTATAGTGTGTGGTGCATAGCCAATAAAGAAAGCACTGGATGCTGTCAAATGATATGCTGTGCCTAAATATCCCAGCTGTCGGATTCAGCTTGTAGATTGTACGTCATCCGTGACTCGTCCAATTGTTTTTGTTAGCCCCCTTTACACCCCCTCCCGCGTGGTAGCAGTTCTCTTTGCTTTGTTTCTTCCATGTATTTCGCACGCGCATTTGGAAAGGCCTCCACGAACGCTCTTCGTGCACAGAGAGCCAACGCTCGTCTTATCTCTCGTGTTGCTTCCCCTGCTGTTGCTGTCAAGGGTACATTACATGCCAATCCACACATTTATTTCACTCATTCAGTGGATCTAACGTTTTGTTTTTTCATCCAGCTCGCGGTTATGCTTCCGAAGCTAATGCTGGTCAGATTCGGTAAGATGCCAGATTCTATACAGCTCATGGTCAATTCAATACTAAACTAAAACTATATGGTATCTATAGCTCCGTTATTGGTGCCGTTGTTGACGTTCAATTTGACCAAGAGAACTTGCCTGCTATCTTGAACGCTTTGGAAGTCAAGGATCATGCTGGTGGTCGTCTTGTTCTTGAAGTTGCCCAACATTTGGGTGAGAACACTGTTCGTACCATTGCCATGGATGGTACTGAAGGTGAGTAATATTATACAATGGAATATGTGGATATGGGGATGATGTAATTTTATTTTCGTTACTGACATTGTATAATTCAAGGTCTTGTTCGTGGTCAAAAGGTCGTTGATACTGGTGCTCCTATCACCATTCCTGTTGGTAACGAAGTTCTTGGTCGTATCATTAACGTCATTGGTGAACCCATTGATGAACGTGGTCCTATCAAGTCCAAGGCTACTCGCGCTATTCACGCTGATGCTCCCGAATTCGTTGATCAATCTCCTACTCCCGAGATTCTTGAAACTGGTATCAAGGTTGTCGATTTGCTTGCTCCCTATGCTCGTGGTGGTAAGATTGGTCTTTTCGGTGGTGCTGGTGTCGGCAAGACCGT
>PTRB01000283.1:0-19923 GCA_025094155.1 Lichtheimia hyalospora FSU 10163
CTCAAGTTTTGGTGTGTACAATCATGGTGGACGTTATTCCTGTGAATGAACTCTGACCTGTATGTTGATTGTGCTCATTTCTAGTTCGTAGTTGTTATCCTACTTCATTATCATTGTGGACAATACATATTGTGATACAACTTGATTCTTGGAATCAGGTAAAAAGCTATTGTGATATACGTTTGATGGATCATACTCATCACGTGTCTATTTTCTTTCTTTCGACGTAGCTTCTGACGGTGATACATTTGAAGAAATTTGAATCAGCAACAACATAGTGCATTTGATAAGGTGCGCTTAACCAGATGGTTTGGTGTGCAAGTATCTGAGCCAGCCTACCTATGTTTGGACATCCGATGGCGGCATAGGGGCACCACCACCACAAATCCCATGGTGGGGATATAGCGGCTTCCTTACTTGCTTTAGTATTGAGTATATAAGCATTCCCATCAGAGATGATGCGTCGGAGACCACATATTACCGGAGATTCGCAATGCTATTGGACTTTGTATTCAAGCATCTGGAAGTGGAATTGAAAGAGTAAGCGTATATAACTTTTTGGTTTCATCCAATCTCATGTATTTCTCATTTTTTTCTTACTTATTACACACTCTTTAGCGGAGAAATCGTGTCTGAAGCTACACAAAAGGTCATGGAGCAGAACAACTATGATGAATTGAATAGTTTCATCAGGAAGATCGATGTGCTAGTTAATGTCAAGCATACAAATATCGCTTTGAATTCCAACGAGTGGAAGTCCAAGAAGGCGGGCAACTTAAAATTGAAACAACAAAGCAAGAGCATCCGGACAAATTGTGCATTTTGAACAACTTATACATCGTTATGCAAGGCGACCTTCAATCCATCATGGCTATGGACGTGATAGGTAAGCTGATCTCAAAGGAGCAGAAATTAGTATATGATATCTCACAGTTCATGTACCAGGAACTATTGGATATTTGTACCTGTTAGAGCTCAAGAATGGTGTATGTTGCGACCCTGATCCACGCCGTGTTTATACCTGACGCTATTACAGAACTTGATGATTTAAAAGAAACTATCGACACTTTGTTTATTTGGCGTAACTTTATGAAAGAACAAATCAAGACTGCAAAGAAAGCCAGACTCAAGGCCAATCTTGCTTCGGCTGCAGTTAGACTGGATTGCGATGAAGATGACACCGCTGCTCTCCCAACAATTCTTTTTACTGCAAAACACAAAAAGGCAGCCAAAAAACGCACGTTCGACGAAGCAGAATTGTAGATGTCATTTCCCCATTTTATTAATAGTTGTATAATAGCAACATCGTATTGTACAAAGTTATCATTATACATTGTTTTGCATTGATCAGAGAGATTGTGTGTGAATGTGCGTGTGTGAATGTGCATGTAAGAGAGAGCGCGTATCTGTGGGAAAGAGCCAATAAGCAGAGAATTTTGTGGTTGATTCCTCACACAGGTTATTCTTCCACTACTTGCAATGGTCACCGAAGGCAATGGCAAAGGAATCTATTAGCTCTACCCAGTGTTGGTAGTAGTCTATGGGGCAAGCCTGTAGTTGCCTTAAGTGAAAGTGGCTCCTAAGCCCTACACATTTTCGGTTGACACCATGTGTGTTCACTGTCATGAGTAGCGTATGCCATACTCGTTGTTATCTTGTGGTGGAATCTCAGGTATTGTTGCTATGACAATGATCTTGGTAGAACACATGTTTGCTAATAACCATCTGTTATATTAACCACTCAGTCGAATATCAAGCTCGAATGCCCTCCGATGACTTGAACCGTGGCTAACAGAAAAAAGTGGGAAAAATATGAACCGTTGCGATAATCCATAACGTCCCTTCCATCTACTGTGTTACCAATATATGTTGACTTGATATAATTAATTCCTTTTTTCTTAAAACAATGATCATGCTACAAAGGTCTCAATGCAAGATATATATTCATTGTGGAAGGAAAAAGGGGAGGACTTTATTAACACGATGCATGTACTGTCTTGACATCATTCAATAAAAAGAAGCGGTCTCCCATTATTACATCAAAATGATATTGTCGGGCATTGGTGGTGCTGTACACGTGACATTACTCAAATGTAACTTGGGGAACCCGATGATTTTATTGGCGGTAGTTTCTAGTGTCTATATAGATGATCCTTCTACCAATGATCGAGGAGACTCCCGAGTGTGTCAGACACAGTCACCTGTGTTCCTGGAAGATAATCCAAAAGAGGATTGAAATCCTGCTACTGCTGCAACGTTGTTCTTTCTTTGTACACATGACAAAAGGTATGCAAAGCACCCCAATGTCATTTTCGACCATGACAGTAATGCAAACCTACTCATACTTTTAGCATTCCAGATATTGCAACAACCCAATCGACCGCCAACTCCAAACTTGACGATCAGTCGTTATACAACCGCTTTCGAGGATTCGCTGCTGGTGTTGCTTCTGGCATAACCAAACTTGCTGTTGGCCATCCATTCGGTAAAATGCTCGATGGATATGATTGTATGCATATTCATTGTATGTGTATTAGATACGGTCAAGGTGCGTTTGCAAACATCGAGTAAAACGGATGGTCGTTTCAATGGACCTTTGGATTGTTTAAGAAAAACCATACACAAGGAAGGTGTTCGTGCATTATACAAGGGCGCAACACCACCTCTTGTAGGATGGATGTTTATGGATAGCATCATGTAAGTGGGATGGCATTGATGTGAGTATCTATGTGTATCTGACAACGGTTGCTAGGCTTGGTACTCTGCACAATGCACGATTAATTCAACAATCATGGAATGGTGATAAACCACTCACGGTGTTCCAGCATGGTCTTGCAGGCTTGGCTGGTGGTTTAACAGTATCCTTCGTGGCAACGCCTGTGGAACAAATCAAAGCTCGTCTCCAAGTACAATATGACGCTGCAACCAAAGTATATACAGGTCCTATCAATTGTGCCACACAATTGGTAAGTATGAAAAATACGGATCGTGAATGGTTGCTGATAGAAATCATAGGTGCGTAATAATGGCATTACTGCATTGTGGACTGGTTTATTGCCAACAATGGCGTTTCGAAGTTGGTTCTTTGTCTTTTGGGCTTCTTATGATGTAAGGATGATGAGGATAAAAAAAATGGAACAATGACTCATCCTTGTATGTGTTAGGTGTTTACACGTGAATTGAAAAAGTATAATCTATCGGATGGATCTGTTACTTTTATTGCTGGTGGTCTGAGCGCAACAGCATTTTGGTTGGGTGCATTTCCCTCTGGTAAATTGGTTTTGGTTCTTGTACCACGCATGAATGCTCATCACGCATTATATATTAGACTCTATCAAGAATCGATACATGACACAACCAGATGTACATCCCAGAAGATTCCCTACTCCATGGTCAGTGACACAATACATTTATCGTGCAGATGGCTTGCGTGGTTTTTATCGAGGTGAGTAACATGCGCAAGTGAACATGAATGGATATTTATTAATGGATCATGAAACTATAGGATTCCTTCCATCATTCTTGCGAGCTTTCCCTACAAATGCATCTGCCGTATTCATGTTTGAAACAGTGATGAAATTACTAGCATAATAATATAGACAATAAAGATACGGGTCACAATCAAAGCGAAAGAGACAAGGTTTTAATTAACAACAACAAATTAGAAAAAAATCTACAGGGTGCGAGACACCTGCCAGACACGGATAAGGTTGTCAGTGTAACCAGAGAAGAGAGTGGAACCATCAGCAGACCAAGCAATGGAAACACATTCAGGATCACGAGCCTTGTTCTTGCCAGCTTGGTTGAATTCAGGACGAAGCTCATCAACAAGGGACTTGTCTTCAAGATCCCAAACCTTGATGGAAGAAGCAGTAGCAGCAACGAGCCAGTAACGGTTAGGAGAGAAAGTAAGAGCGTTAATGACATCACCAGCTTCAAGGGAGTAAAGGTGCTTGGAGTCATTCAAATCCCAAAGCATAACAACACCATCCTTGCCAGCGGAAGCGCAAAGGGAACCATCAGGAGAAACGGTGACAGTGTTGACGTAACCATTGTGACCGATGAAGTTGGTGCGCAACTTGAGCTTGGTCAAGTCCCAAACCTTGACAATCTTGTCCCAGCCACCAGAAACAATGACAGGGTTAGCAGGGTTAGGAGAGAAACGAACGCAAGAGACCCAGTCAGCGTGGCCATCTTCAGTAAGTTGGTACTTGCACTCGCCAAGAGTGTTCCACAACTTGATGCTCTTATCACGGGAACCAGAAACGATTTGACGGTTATCAGCCGAGAAAGAGACGGAAAGAACATCACCGGTGTGACCAACGAAACGGCGGGTGGTGGTACCAGTGTTCAAATCCCAAAGACGAAGAGTCTTATCCCACGAAGCGGAAAGAGCGAATTGACCATCAGAAGAGATAGCAAGGTCTTGAACAAAGTGGTTGTGACCCAACAAGGACTTGCGGGGAACACCATAGTTCACCTCGTCGCTATTAGATCATATATATAATTAATTCCATGATTCCCCTTTTTCTTTATCAAGAATAAAAAAAACTTACCGGGTAAGGTGCCAGACAATGACAGACTTGTCTATAGAATAGCATAAATCATCCATTCATATCCTATCAATATTCGATACATACCACGCGAAGCGGACAAGACCATATCAGGAGCTTCAGAGGTGGTGGCGATGGCGGTGACTATAAAACGACATGATATAAATGACCTTGTTCTTGATAAATGGCGCGCCATTGTTGGTGCATCGATTGCTTACCCCAGTTGCCATGGCCTGCAAGAAAAAAAAGTGTAGAGTTAATATCCATCATCCAGTTGAATCTCATCCATCCACATGTTCATCCATGTATTTGATGGATCCATCCATCGTTTATGTACCTTCAAGAGTGCCGCGAAGAGTCAAGGTGTCCATGTTTTACTGTCTGGATGAAAAGAGGGGGAAACGACAAGTGATAGCAATGAGCCTTAATGAGCCACTTGCAGCTGAGTGCCCGTGACTTACTTGGATCATCCCGCCACTCACCATTAATTTTGGATCCCACCACTACCCACATTATGATACCACCACTTGATCAACCTGCTATAAATTCTTCCCTTATTATGATCAATATAGAAGTATAAGAAGATATTACATTGATAATGATTATCTATATTGGCATTATGCATTGTTGAATGTATTGTTGGTGGCGCACAATTATACTGTGATCAGGAAACTGGAGCAACAACAAATATTTCTCCGAAGTGTGTGCCATAAGCATGTTCAGTTAGGATAAGCTTATGCATATCAGCAAGCATTGGTGCATTGTTTGTATATAAAATGAGCTCTTCTTCCAAAGTCCGGTGGTGTTGAGTTGAGTAAAAAATGCGGTTGCACAAGGATGAGCGATTTGCATAAAGGTACGCCGTCTTTGAAAAAACAACATCCACTCATAGTGATAATGGGACAATGTTTATATAAATGAATTTGATAAATGGTTTATGGTACTATCTTGGTGTCATTGTTGGATACATAATGATTGTGAGTGTATGTGTGTGTGCGTAAAAAGCGAGAGTGTACATGGAGGAGTGTAATAATAACAACACCGACTTTTAGGGAATGTTTGGTGGCAGATCGAATGAAACGCACCGAGGTATCTTTTTTATCACTCTTCCTCCTTGGTTTCTCTTTTTACGCAGCAGCATCATTATGACTACACCACGTATGGGTGGTAACCATCTTACGAGTCGACCCGCTTATTCTTCTCGCCAAAAACACTTGTTGCTTCGTCCGCAGCAAACCAACGCTAGTTTATTCTTGAGTTCAAGCATGGGTTATCATGCAAACCTGAGTCGACACCTCCCAGACCAAGAACCCATCATAACCCCCTCACCGTTAAAACGACAAAACGCTTTTCTTCAAGAAGACCGTTCCAACATGGCCAATGACAAGGTCAACTTTTCCATCCCAAGTTCAACTTGCAATGACGACTTGCTCCATTCCAATGTCTCATCACCAGCTTCGTCCCAACTTGAAAATGAAGAGCCCAAGTGTAGAATATGCTTTGGAGAATCAGAAGAAGGTGGTGCAGCTTTTATTGTACCCTGCAAATGCAGTGGCAGCATGTATGTAACCATTATCCCTTGTCAAGGAGTTTTGGGGTCTCTAACATGTCCTTACTATTATAGAAGATATGTTCATGATCTATGTCTCAAGGATTGGATGTCAAGTAAAACTCTGCCTCGACGTTGTAGCACGTGTATGGAACCATTCAGCTTTTATCCACCCACATTACAGAGTAAGTCAAGCAATTAGGGAGTGCTACTAGTAGTGGTATGCTATAAAAGCATAGGAGAAGATGATCCAAAAGAGGAACACTTTGACTCATACTTGGACATGATATAGACCCTGTACAATCGAGGAGAAGACCTATCCTGCGTACTGTGCTCGTTATTGCATTGACCACGTTTATCATGGAAACCTATCGCTGTACCGAATTACAAAAGATTCCCGGTTCTGAACTTGACGACAACGACGACGATACCACTCATCCCACATCAACTCTTGGAAAACCTGATTACATTTGGCTCCCAGTAAGCATGATGATGCAGTATATCAAACTATAACTCACTGACATTGTTCATCTAGATTGTGCAACATAAATGTTGGCGTGAGAGTTTACTTGCAACCGTATTGAGATACACATTCCATTCACCCATCATTTTATGCATTCTTTCCTTTATCCTGTTTTATCGCATTTCAATGTCTCTCAAATCAACACCATGAATATCAGTACCATACTTGAACCATGTATAAACACAATGAATATATATATATATACACACATATGCGGCGCTGTCCGTGCATGGGGCGCAAATAAGAAGACCAGGCCTTATCACCCAAAAAGCGCACACAATAACTGCATTAGCTCTGACTCCTATTTAGCTTTTTTCAGATATTCATCCATAAGCTCCTTTTGAAGCAATAAAGATTTGTACTTGTGCCACGCACTTGCCATATGTTAATATTATCCAGGGTTTGTCTCTATCTTGTGACATTCCCCCTTTCTCCTTTTTCAATCGTCTCGAGCGAGATCATGATCATATAAAGAGAGCGTGAAGAAAGATTGTATTGCATTTATTCCTGTCAAACCATGTCAGCATCTGCTCAAGCGCTCAATAAGAAACCACTGTTGGGACATTTATTCCGTACCAAGAGCACTACTACCAAGCATATGCATTCTTCTTCTTTGGGTAGTACCCGCGATTGGACTCATTGTCATGATCCATATGAACCACCGACAAGTCTCAAGGCGCGCCAAGAAACCTTGAACAAGTTGTGTGGCATCATTACTCCATCCCCATCTACTTCTACACCGCGTCGTCCACGAGTACCACCAACAACACCATCCTTGCGAAAATGTGCCTCGTCACATAACTTACGAAGGGCAGCCAATCGATCACAAAAACCTACTGATGATGATGATATGCCTCTTGCCATGATGGTGATGAAACCTTCTACAAGTGTATCAAGGAGGAAACAACCACCTACTCCATCACCCACTTTTGATGATGACAATATTCCCATTGCACTCGCACGGAGGAGATTACAACCATCAGCAGCAGCTGCTGCATGTTATTAGAGGAACTTAATAAAAATTATTTATTCATATTAATGAAACTACGAGAGTGTGTAAGGTGGACAGTGCACGAAAATATGCAAATCATGGAATGGAAAGCATACGTCAAATGTGTATGTAGGGAGGGGGAATGAGAAATGATTGGTTCGAGAATGTAAGGATGAGCGAGGTCCAAGGGAGAGGAGAGAGCATATGCAAGTAAATAGGGATGATAATGAGCAAGAGCGCTAATGTGACCCCATCCCTTGGGTTTTCTTTGTCTTTGTTTCGGCGTTTCATCCAAAATAAGAGTTCAAAGCACGAGAATTTGAGTGGTTACCACCCGCATCTTTTGGGTGGTCCATGCGTTGTCTCGAGATCATCATGGGCGGTGTCTGCATTCTTCTTTTAACTTTGATCATGGTGATACCATGCACAGACACAATAGCAAGTTTAAGACAACGAAACTGAGGAGGCGATATATGAATAGTGCACAGAGCTCACCAAGTTGCCCTTGGATGCAAGCTTGTTTTGTATGGTCAAATATCATATCCAAAGCCAAACGTATGATGAATGAAACCTGAAAAGGAGAAAATATGTACAATCTCTCCTCATCCCCCAGTTGACTCTAGCATGCGACACGCTCTTTTTTTTTTTTACGCCATACATATTATAAACTCCTTACAAGATCACCCAAAAAAGATAATTCTACATAGCTAATCTGCCACATCTTTATATGTCAAGGATCAGTAACAACAACACGCACATGGGGTAGATCATGCCATATGCATGATTGTGTAACATTTACGGATCAAGGAGAACCACGTCCGAGATTTGATTTGTAGCTTTTACATAGCTCATCCACAATTGACTTTTCACAACCTGATTCATCTTATATTCCATATCTAGAACAAGCTGTTAACAGACTTTGTATTAAATATCTGGGGATCTGCTATGGTGATGTGAATCGCCAACTTACTCGTTTCATCATCATCATGTCGTTAAGCTTCATGCGGAATCCATGTGTCATAATGTAATTAAAATAAATCCATTCAAAGAATTGAGATATCCCACTGTTGCATTCACATCAAGCTCCTCAATATGCTGGTTTTGTATGGTTCCAATGTTCATTATCGTTCACGTATACAATGATACACTTCAAATAAAGTTGACTTTTCCGGAACTTTTTATTAAAGTGGTTGTCCCTGGAAGTAACAATGTACATGACCAACAATTCTAACATTATCAAGATCTGGTCTTTATTGTGTAAAGATATAATGACAGTGAAAAACATCAACGTTGCCAAGGTAACTTAAATCTGCTTGCTCACAGCGACTTGCTAGTAGCGCAATTATCGAGAATGGAAAGCAAGCTTCATATGTCGATGATATGGTTCTTTTGGGAATATCATTACTTGTATTGAAAGCGGTTCACGTCAAGGGACCCATTCGGACCACTCGTATTGAAATAAATTTTAAAGGTAAGCCAAAGTCGTAATGGGATGGCACAGTGACTGGGCGTAAATAGCCCAAGCCATAATTTCTTTTTGCGTACTCTCTTTACTCGATCACAGCAAATGCGACCCATTCTACTCCAAGGACATACCCGTTCTCTTACTCAGATCAAATACAATCGTGAGGGCGATTTGCTCTTTTCTGTTTCCAAAGACAAGATTGTCAATGTTTGGTACTCGCACAATGGTGAACGTCTCGGCACCTACAATGGCCATGTCGGTAGTGTTTGGACTGTCGATGTCAATTGTACGTTTTATTATTAAAGAACGAGCGCAAATGACAATAGCTAACAACAGGCTCTATGGATAGCAACAACCACCATGTTGGTCACGGGATCAGCCGATAACACAGCTAGACTTTGGGATGTTCAAACCGGTCGTTGCCTGAAGACTTGGGAATTCAAGACAGCTGTGAAGCGAGTTGAATTCAGCGAAGATGATACCATGATCTTGTGTGTTACTGAAGAGCGAATGGGTTTCTCTGGCACTATTACAGTTTTGCCCATCAACACCGACTTGAATGGCAAACGTGAGTCAATCAAAGGATGGATGGTATATGTATATGGCATACTCATGATGGTCTATGATAGAATCCGATGAACCTTTAGTTCAAATTGTCAATGATGGTGCCAAGGCTGTTGTAGCATCATGGGGTTACTTGAACAAATATATTGTGAGTGGCCATGTGGATGGTTCTATTTGCCAATGGAACTGGAAGGTAATGTATTCTAGAGGAGATGATATATATATAAAAAAAAAAAAAAAACTCATCATGGAGATGGTTGTTTGTTGTAGGCCAATGAAAAGCTCAACTCGATCCAACCACACGACGATGTCATTGCCGATATGCAAATGAGTAGCGATCGCACCTATTTCATCACGTCTTCCAAGGATAAGACTGCAAAGATTTTCGATTCCACCACCTTGCAACATCTCAAGTCTTTCACCACGGATGCACCTCTCAACTCTGCTTCCATTACCCCTAAATATCAAGAATTCGTCATTCTTGGTGGTGGTCAAGATGCTATGAACGTTACTACTACATCCGCTCGTGCTGGTAAATTTGAATGCCGGTTCTTCCACAAGATCCTTGAAGAAGAAGTGGGTCGAGTGCGAGGTCATTTCGGTCCTATCAACACAATTGCTGTTCATCCCGATGGCAAGAGCTATTCAAGTGGTGGTGAAGATGGTTATGTTCGTGTACATCATTTCGATCCCGATTATTTCAAGTTCAAGCTCGAAGCACAAGCATAGTTTCAATCAACAAAGAACCAATTCTATATTTCATGAAGAGTGTGTGTGTAGTGGTCAATAGGCGACACATTGCTACAATGTAAATGCATGTCTTGTTACTAATATAAATGCAAAAAAGAAACAATCGAGATATCACAAAGGGTGGGAGGGGGTTGACTATAATGTACTGCCGCTGAGGATGGGAAGGAACTAAGAGAGAGATGGATTAGATGAAAGAAAGGGATCATGGTCTTTGTTCACTTACATTGCCAACAACGACACTTGGCAAATCGAAAATATCACGTTTGATAGTGAAACAGAAACTACATGGCACAGGTCGATACGTGGGACTCATCAGAATAACTGACATGTACACTGAGGATTCTGTATCACTGAAAGCATGTTCTCCATATTTCTCCCAGTATTCAATCACGGAACCATTATCCATAAGCTATATAACATCCATGAGTATACATGCTTGTGTTTCCTTTCTTTGATTCTCACCTCGTAAATAAAAGTCTTTTTGTCAAGCAAGGCTTCTTTACTCCACTGTGTCAACAATGAAAACTCTTTGCCTACGAGTACAATCTCGCCAGTCCTTCGCCAAACAGCTGTGGGTGTGCCTGAAAAGCTAATCAGCTTTTCATATTCCTAGGAATAACGTTGTTCGTTGAGTTGCTGGTACATGAACAAGTATATCCAATCCTACCATCAAAGTACGTTGAACACATTTTTCCATATAAATCAGATCTTCCTCGGTTAAGCTGACCATGGTGGAAATGAAAGAAGGTCGAAACATGGCCAATGCACGTGATATCCGCATTAATTCATCTTGACCCATCCTAATACACATTGTGAGATCGTGATCAATTTATATTTGCTCGTCATGCCGATACCTTCGACGCACATGCTGGAAAAGGTAATGGTATCCTTCTGCGTAATTGAAAGGTGCCTTGATGCGAGTATATGTTTCTTCCGGTGTACTCCCAACACCTTTTCGTCGTTTGATGGTTTTGTTTTTAGCAAGTTGGTCCAATGAAGAAGGTGTTGGATGTGTCACTCGAGGTGATGCTGTATCAGACGACGCTGATGCCATACTAGGCGAGTTATTACCACGCATCATGACCATATCACTGTTGCTGTTGTTGTTGGAATCAAAGGTGTGACCTAGGTACGATATTGCCGATTGGGGTTGTTGTGGTTGATCAAGGACGCCGTTGAGTTGTAACATGTTGGATAAAACACCATATTCAAGGTTGGCAGATTCGGACCCAAATCCATAATCGTTCCCAATATTGATCAGCTGGGGATCAAATCCTCCTAAAGATAATTCACACATACATATTATGATGTGCCTATGGATGAAATGACATATCGATTGCACCTTACCTGCATTAAACCCTTGTTGATCAAAGGATGTGGATAATGATTGTGGTTCAGAAGGTGTGGATGCTGCTGGAGAAGCGCTTTTGTATTCATCATCTTGAAGATACTTTGCACGTTTCCTTGTTCCGTCAGTACATGTGCTTTCTAAGCCTCGTTTTATACATCGTTGACAGGGTCGAGCTATATCAAATAAACATTGTTAACCGCGGAAAAGGAATATATTTGTTTGAACTTACAATCATCGCAAGTTAAATGTGCCTTGAATCCAAACAAGGGATCAGGAGTTAATGTCAGTAGCAAGAATAAAAATAAAAGGTGCATTGTGTTTCAATATACTTTTTGGCAGTGGGAGCAGGCTCTTGTAGCCTTTTTCCTTCGTGGTTTGGTTGTAGTCTGGTCTTGGTTCATATTTGCTGGTATAACCACCTCCACAACGGTTGTTCTGGTCAGGCCCAAATGACTCACCTGGGATTAAATTCCTTTAGCAGCAGCAGCAGAGATCTCCATGATCTGCAGGATTCATCATTTGTTGTCATCTTACTATACAAACAACCTTTTTTTATATTCTTTTTAAATAAAGACATGGATTGTATTTGTGTATAATGTACTCGTTTTTTAAAGGTATCTTGTAGTTCAGGATATCTTGGATTAGATGTTGGTGCATGTCGCTCTCATACACTACTTCCTTAATGGCGCACGGACATCTATCACCTGCTTCCGAACTAATCACAGCTGTGGCTTCTATACCATTTCTCGTCGCTTGCTTTTCAGCTTTTATTGTCCTAATGCATCACATCATCTCAGTCTATTCCATAAAGTTATGACTATTGACTCAGGATTCATCAGATATAATAAAGATGTGGCGATATCATGAATGAAAAACACAAGCAGCTACATCACATTTGAAAGCAGGTTGATACAAAAAAAAATAAACGCTAACATCTATTGCACTGACGAATGTATCACAATCATCCATTGAGTTGTACACGTATTCGTGCAACAGAGCACACATTGGGTTGATGGGGTGTAAACAGGATATATTCTATTCTGTCTTTGAAGAGATAGTTCCACACAATATACAAGATGGGGAGAGAAAAAGATTTACAACTGAATCAAAGAGTAAACAGGGGCATCGAGGTTCTTGGTGCCATTCAAGAAGGCAAGTTCCATAACGAAAACATATTCAACAGTGATGGCTTCGGATTTCTTGACAAGTTCACCAGCAGCACCAGCAGAACCACCAGTAGCAATCAAATCATCGATAATAATCACACGAGCGCCAGGCTTAATAGAACCCTTTTGCATTTCAAAGACATCCTAATAAAGTATTCCATCTTAGCAACGACCCATATCCATCATGCCTCTATCTTAATGCTTTTACCTTTCCATATTCTTTTTCATAAACGGCGGATACGCATTCACCAGGAAGCTTTCCTTGCTTACGTACAGGAACAAAGGCAGCACCAAGACGCATAGCAACCAAAGGACCAAGCAAGAAACCGCGAGCATCAAGACCTTATCCATCACCATTAACATTCCACTCTACTCGAAATATACTTGATATCACTTACCAACAACGGCATCAATCTTTTCTGAATAAGTCGAGTTGATGTGGTGGACAATGTTGCTGATCAATGCTTCGACGGCAGTGGGATCTTGAAAGACAGGGAAGAGATCCTTAAAGACAATACCCTATGCAAAGAAAGATGAGCTTTCCTTATTCAGGACATGCACCATGAGTCCACATTACCTTCTGGGGAAAGTCATTGTGCGTACCGAGGAGGTTCTTGATGCGTTCAATGTCGTGGTTGCTCATTTGGCAAAGTGGAAAGAAAGGTGTAGAGATAAGGTTGTTGCAAGAGAGTGGGTGGGTCTCTTATCTAGTGGCTTGTCGGTCAGCAAAACCAAACCCGATTCTTCGAACGGATGCATGAACCTGAACACAAAGATTGCACTAGATGGAGTAAACTCTTCTTGTTTAAGCATTTGCATTTAATATACTCCCCCAATCCCCCCATGTTGCCTAGCAGCAGTTGCTTATCAACAGGCAGATAAATTTCAGGAACATTGTGAACAGCTACTGCGAATAAAAAGCTTATTTCGTATTACACATTTATTACTCTATCACAAAGCAACACGATCCTAATATCTGTATTACAAGACGATGCACATTTAAAGTTGTCGTATAGCTATCAAGTATCACAGTCGATGTAACACGCATACACATGTAAGATGTAGTAACATAAAAACGAATGATATAAACTATTGAACGGAGACACTAATATACATGTATCGATTATCCTTTGTTCCCACGGTTGCCTATAAGGAGCTCATGAATAAATATACAATCATCATTATCTTCCTTTTAACTTACCCCATCCTTTAGGATTAGCTTCCACAAATTCATCCCAATCTCGTTGACGCATGGTTTCTGCATCTTGTGCTTCATAATCATTATCATCAATTTCCTTCTTTTCTTCCGATGGTGGTTCACCCCTATCACCTCATGTGTTAATGTATTGTCTCTGCATAAATCAACAAAGAATGCTTACCCGCCACGGATAATGTTACCACGTGCTTCCTCTTGAGCTAGATAATCATCAATGGACATGGTTGGCAAGCTCCAACCGGGACGAAACACTTGATCCTTGATGGCTTGTCGTTGATTGGTGATGACAAAGGGTTGTAAAGGTCGACCTTGTTTAGAAAGTAAAGGCTTATCTCTTCCCCAAGTGGATGGTCTCATATCAGTGCGTGCAGTTTGTTCATTGGAAGGACCTGCTGTTGAAACCATGCGTTGTCGATCTTGTGACATGGCTTCCATTTCTATCACCATGACCAGTTCTTGATGAATCGAATGCAAATGCTGTAAGGCTTTCAAGATATACAACTGAACCAGCGCCAAGACCCAATCACGCTCAATATCATCTTTATCTTCATTCTCCTCCACATTCAATCGTTCACGCAGTTGACGGATACGTTGCTCGGTTGCTTTTTCTCGTTTAAACTGTTCAATCTTTTGTTGGCGTTGTTGTGCAGCTGGAAGGGGTCGAGCGTGGCTATCATCCATGGATCGTTTATAGGCTTCCAAATCGGCTCCTGATAACAATTGATGCTCCTCACACGCATTCATAAACGTATTGAAATGGTTCTTGATTGGAAACGATCAGACAACGGCTGGTGCATTTACATGTTGGCAGGTTTTACCTTGGCAGCTTCAAGAATGTGTCGACGGCTTTTGGTGCGATCCGTGATCCTCAGCGTCAAATCTCCCAAATACACAGGTACGAGTAGAAACCGCATGTCATTGGGATTCATGTCGTCTATTAATTCGTTCGAACTGAAAATGGCGAGCTGATGGACGAGAGCTTGAGCTCTTTCAAGTCGTGCAATAGCATCTTGTACTTTGGCTTGGTATTCGGGATCGATGCTGGCAAGGGTCGTGTCTTCAAGTTCATTCAAAATCGTCTGGCCACTGGTAAACAAGTCGCCAAGTGAAGCATTGTTAAGATCCATGGGTTGAAGGGTATGAAAGTAAAGAAAGGTGCGCACTCTTTGGGTCGTGTTACATTCAATCACCGGATCCTCCTCCTTCCACTGACATCCTTAATCTAGTATAATAGCTAAAATCATTGAACAATGTGTTGAATAGCAAATTACGCTTATAAAGCTTTATTGACTTCATAAATATACATTTGATTGATTGTCTGCATTGCTTTCCTTTACTCTGATATAAATGAATGGTACGACACGTACACGTGACCAGCTCAGGTTTCATAATGCAAGAGTCGGTGCCAAACTCAGAACCTGTTCTTCGTTCGGCAAGAAGCCATGGGTGTGTCCAAGCTATGGGAAGTCATTGACCCTGCAAAACGGTCCTATTCTCTGGAGGAACTCAGTGCTGATCGTACCCAACGAGACAACGGACATGAACTTTATATTGCCATTGATATTGCGCTTTGGGGGTTTCAAGCCAATTCTTCAAAGGGTGGAAGGTAAAAGGAACAAGGATCAATCAACGAAAACAAGTCGAGTAAACCATTGTTCTCTTAGGCGACCCCAATTACGACTCATGTTTTATCGGTTTTGTCGACTCTTTGAACTTGGCATTCGAGCTATACTAGTATTTGACGGACCGAATCGACCTTCATTTAAACGAGACCGTGAAATCAGCACGTTGCCTTTGAACAGCGAGTTTCGACGAACTGTGATAACACTTGCCAAGTTGTTCAATTTCTTTGTATGGCATGCCAATGGAGAAGCAGAAGCAGAATGTGCTGTATTGGAACGACTTGGATTTGTGGATATGGTCATGACGGGTGATGTGGATGCTTTTCTCTTTGGTGCTAAACGGTTAATTCGACAATGGCCAACCAAACGATATTCAACAATTCCTTGTTACGACATGGCATGGATCACTGACAGCACAGGACTTGATCGCTCGGATATGATATTAATTGCTCTTTTACGTGGATCGGATTATCATCATGGAGGAGATCGTGTGGGGATTCGCGTGGCAGAAGGATTGGCACGATGCAAGAAGCATTTACCTTTGATGGAAGCTGTGCAACGAGCTAAACAAGATGAAACGAACGAGGAACAAGAGACAATTGAAACATTATCACAACAATTGATACAAGATCTTCAATATGAAGTTGCTCATGGTAGTCAAGGTCATTTGACAATGCAATACTCGCAAATTGACTTGGATGATGGCCAATTTCCTGATAGACGTATCCTTGAAGACTTTGTTCACCCAGAAACACGCATTGAAAATACAACAACACGTGACCTTGATGAATGGATCAACAGCAAGAATTCTGTGGATTTAGCCGAGATTGCTTATTTCTGCAAAGTCGTGTTTGAATGGTCACCCAAGTACATTGTACGACGATTCCAGAACTTGATGTTTCATGCATATTTGAATCAGCATCTGCGTAATATTGCTTTGACACCAAATGATGCAGTAACAGAACGAAGCTCTTCACAACCAAAACGACAAAGAACATCACAATCCTCATCCTCGCAACAAACGCTCATTCAATCTCAAATCGGCTCTTTCTTTCACGTGTCAAAGAACAATTCCTTCAACTCGAGCAACAATAAACCAAAGCCAAGACCAGATATTCTCAACATTCGCAACCAAAAGACATTGGGGAATGTGTTATTATACCACGTTGACTTTGCACCTTATTTATTGGATGATTTTATAACCACGATCCAATCCAAACTCGAACATGTGGATGACAAGTACGAGCAACTTCTTGATACTCAGAATACATCACAAGAAATATCTTCATCGCAACAATCACTCGATGGAACGGGCGACAATGATGATGAGGACGATCAACTTGACACAATCGAACCTGAAAAGCTTTGCCGAAAGTGGGTGATGGCTGATTTAGTATCCATGGCATATCCATCCATGGTCTCCAGATTCAAGCAAACGAGTGCTGCCAAGTCAAAGCCAACACCCAAGAAACCAACACGAAAAAAGTCTCCCAAGAATACAAGCACTGGTGTGCAAACCAAGTTGACTGATTATATTATACCCAAAACATTAGCTAGTGATACCATAATAGTTTTAGATGAGTAATTCTAATCTATCTTGAATAATGCGTACATAAAATGTTCAAGTCATATGCACAACAACGGGATTATTATTAATAACACTACAATGAGTGTGATTCTTTATTCTTCATCATCCATAGGAACTTCCTCCTCTTCCATCATCTCCTCATCCAAATATTCTTCTTCTTCATATTCATCATCAGCGGTTGCTTCCTGGTATTGCTGGTATTCAGAGACAAGATCGTTCATGTTGGATTCAGCTTCAGTGAATTCCATTTCATCCATGCCTTCGCTTGTGTACCAATGCAAGAAAGCCTTACGACGGAACATGGCAGTGAATTGATCATTGATACGCTTGAACAAGTCTTGGATAGCAGTGCTGTTACCAATAAAGGTACCAGACATCTTGAGACCCACAGGAGGAATATCACATAAAGAGGACTTGACACTGTTGGGAATCCATTCGACAAAGTAAGATGAATTCTTTTGTTGAACTGCCAACATTTGGTTCTCGACTTCCTTGGTAGATAAACGGCCACGGAAAATGGTAGCCACGGTCAAATAACGACCATGACGAGGATCAGAAGCAGCCATCATGTTGCGAGCATCAAACATTTGTGAAGTGAGTTCAGTCACACTCAAGTTGCGATATTGTTGAGAATTGAAGGCAGTCAATGGTGCAACACCCACCATGAAGAAATGAAGACGAGGGAATGGCACTAGTCATTGATCAATGAGTCACATGATTTCATTCTTCTTGTTGTCATGATAACTTACCCATGTTGACACAAAGCTTACGCAAATCCGAATTAAGTTGACCAGGGAAACGCAATGAAGTGGAAACACCCGACATGACAGCTGAAACAAGTTGGTTGAGATCAGCATAGTTGGGGTTGGCAAGCTTAAGGGTGCGGAAGCAAATATCATACAAGGCTTCGTTATCAATACAGAAAGTAGCATCACAGTTTTCAACCAATTGATGAACTGAAAGCACAGCATTATAGGGTTCAACGACGGTATCAGAGACCTTGGGAGATGGCACGACGGAATAAGTGCTCAAGATACGATCAGGGTATTCTTCACGAATCTTGGAAAGCAAAAGCGAACCAAGACCTGAACCGGTACCACCACCAATGGAATGAGCCAGTTGGAAACCTTGAAGACAATCGGTGCTCTCGGCTTCCTTGCGAACCACATCCATGATGGATTCCACCAATTCGGCACCTTCAGTATAGTAACCCTTGGCCCAAGAGTTACCAGCGCCCGATTGAGCATGAACAAAGTTATCAGGGCGGAAGATTTTGCCATAGGAACTGCTACGGATAGCATCCATGGTGGCAGGTTCCAAATCCACAAGGACAGCTCTATATAAAATAGTCGATGAATTCGTGCAACATAGATCAAGATGTGTTGATTGCCATACCTTGGGACATATTTGCCTTGATAGCCTTCGTTATAAAACACATTGATACGTTCTAACTGGAGATCACTGTCGCCAACATAGTTGCCATTGCCATCAAGACCATGCTCAGCACTAATAGTCTCCCAGAATTTTTGGCCAATCTAGTGTTTATGTGGTGAGATAAATGTATAAGGTGTCACCTTGTAAAAATGTACCTGGTTACCACATTGACCTAGACAACAAGTGTGAGATACAAAGAAAAAGCCACCTCTCAAATGATATTAAAACCACTCACCAGCTTGAACGTGAATGATTTCTCTCATGTTGTAATGACGGTATAGATTTGTTTGGGGTAGATGCGGAGGGAAAGGCTATTCGTGTTGTCAGGTGTGAATAGATATGAGACAAAGTAATAAATAATCACTTACGGATTCACAGAAGGAACGACTTTCAAAAGTAGGTGAATAGGAGGGGGTGGTGTAGTGAGGAAGAGGTTGGAAGAGGAAAAAGAAGTGTGTCAATAATGCTCGTACCACAGTGTAAATGAACTTTTTCGTGTCTTGTACCAAAAAGGCAAAAAGGTGTCCGCCCCATATAACACACACACATCCACACCCATTGTATACATTCGGCGAATCAGCCAAAAGTATAATATGAACGTACATGCCTGCACCTAAATGGTTGCATTAGCTTCTGGGGGATATGTACATGGCAACCATAATTCAATGCAAGACGTTGCTATCGTCACATCACCCATGTCCACATGGTAGCAGCACGTGTTTAAGATCAATGATGAACAAGACAAAGAATGGATCACGTGGAAACGCACAGATCAAGTGTGTTATGATACAATCTCGAACAATGCAAACTTTATGAACTTTTTTAGAGAATATAATTGATAATTTACTCTTCGTCTTCATCGACAAGGGTCATGGCAATACGATCCAAATCACGTTGACCATCTTGAGTGATACGGCGACCACTATTTTAAACGAGTTGAATGGAATGTTGATCATGATCCCTATGTAGACTTACCCCTTCTTGTCTTGTTCAAGGACACCAATCTTTTCAAGAGCTTGGAGAACACGACGGTTGATAGCACCAGAAGCATCAACGTGGTGGGAAGGACGAGAACCACGGTTGATACGACCACCATGGACCTTCTTCAAGGCACCAACACCCACGTTCTTGCGAATGTAAATGTGACGAGC
>PTRB01000284.1:0-19543 GCA_025094155.1 Lichtheimia hyalospora FSU 10163
TGTCGTTGTCTTGAGTACGATATCCTTGAAATGCTTGCTGGTTCGTGTGTGGATCAAAATGCATCAGCTACCAAATGTCGGTCCAATATCTGAGCTGGTAAACCAATGGCCAGAGATAGATCAACTAGGATAGTGAATCAAGTACAGAATATAAGATGATGTTTATTGCTTAAAGATGAGGGGATATTTATATTGTTTGGCTATCTATAATCATGTGGCGAAGTATAAGGTGGGCTTGGAAGTGTGGTGGTATAATCAAGCTTTGCATGATTGTCATAAAAAGGCAATGTGGCGCCATTCGGTAAAATGGCTTGCCGAGCATAAAGCTGCGACATTTTGGATCCACACAGGCAAATACAATGAGAATAAATAGAACGTAAGATAATGTTTTATTCTATGAAATGGTTCACTATTTATAATTATTGATATTGGGCTAAGTATATAATTGCCAAGTAATGATGATGATGTGGCGAAGTAGAATATGTCAGGCGCTGCATAAAAGAGATGTCAAAGATAACTGCGCCAAAAGAATAATGCCAATCAAGAAGTTCTATTCTTTTGCTGCGACATTTTTTTTGGATCCTTCGTGTTCGGGTTTGGCTGTAAGGCAAGGCCAGGACAACAATGATAGAAAATACTTTTTTTACGAGATGTAAAAAGATGATGTTTTATTCTTGAATACAATATGGTCTTATCAATTATCTGTGGATGTAGGTCCCAGCAACTGTATGGAGGAAAGTGGTGGAAAGTTGAGACAGTGTGTCCGTGCAAGCGTCAAAGGAATGTCAAGGAAACATTGATCAAAAAGTCATGTGATCTGAGAAAGGAATTATGCATGAATATCAGGTTATTGCCGGCTCTGATTATTTTGTTCTTCCCGTTATCCGCTTTATCGTTCAATCTTACTGTAATCGCACCCCTTCACTAATCTTTTATATCATGAACGATGATAAAGCACGTGCTCTTTCTGATATTACCAATGGGAGCTCAGTATCTGATATACTTGTGATGTTTGCAGGATAAAAATAAAGTCAGAAAATACTGTGAGAATCTGATGTCAGTTCTTTATTACGTATAACGACCATTCTATATGTGATTATGTATTCAATTCATTGTACAAGGATGTTGTATGATTGATATTGACAAGGGATATCATGGATATATCATGCAGACCCTTCTTATTATGAGCCCGTCATATTATCACTGACACCACAATACTCCAGAGAGCCAAGCAAGGCGTTCGTGGCAATCTTCCCAACACCACATAGGCGATCACACAACGACAATCGGCAAATGTATTAGCTGGTTGGGTCGCCATTTACAATGAGCAACAAGGAGATGGAGAATCCAACATAGCCTTTGATGGTGATAAAACTTGGAAAGTTTCATCATTCACTGAAGGTATTAATGGCATGATCACTTTTACAACTGATGCTTATACCTATTTCTCTTATTAGACGCCATTGTCAAGTATTTAACCCTGCGTGCCTATTCTCTGCGAGGGAGAGTGGATGAAAGTGGTCTTACATGGTGCTCACAAGTTCCTGTGGGTGTCCATGTAAGAAAAAGAAAGGTGATCCAATATAAATGTTATTGCAAATGATCCATCCTTTTTCTCATCCACCGCCTCACCCTTTGATCCATCTTGTATTCCTTATTCTCTCCTTCATCTTGACATGGTGCTGGTGCTTGACAATGGTGCTGACAAGTTCCTGCTAGTGTACATCTAAAAAAGAAGAAAGGTGATCCAATTTCAGTGTCGTTGTCGATGATCCACCCTTTTTATCCATCCATACCCTTACCCTTTGATCCAATCTTGTATTTCTCATATTCTTCTCCATCTTGACATAATCCTTGTGCTAAGCAGACATGGATGCGTAGCAATAAAGTGACGAAGAACGGTCTCACTGTATCTTTTCTTGTCATCCATTCTGAAATACACGCAATAGAATATAAAGAAAAAGTGTCAAAAGAGTACAGTGAGACTCAATAATATCATAGTTTGATTTATTTCAACTGGGTGTGCGTATATATATGTATTGGTATGGATGATGGCGTAAAGGGGTGGATGTTGACATGGCTTCCAAATGGAGGATTAGGATAAGGTGGCGTACGCAGTAATGATGAGAATCAGCATGTGTAGGACAAATAGTGTATCTGTGTGTAAGTCATGCGTGTTGAATGTGCCATAGTCAAAAGGAGATTTGCTCTATAACCAAATCGTAATACAAATATTGTTTATGTTCTTCCCCTTATCATTTTATCATCTTCATATGTTTGTGTAGAACTGCTCAGATATGCGAATCCTGTATCCGATATGAGATTGCTTTGAATAAGTATGGATCAACCGATATATTGTGAAAGTGAACGATGCGTATCTTGGTTCACGACAATACCAAGTGGGGTAAGAATTGGGCCAATCATAGAATAAATCGTTGTTTTCCGTTTTTCTTTACTCTTTTTGCATTTGCTTGTGTGGCTTCATGTCTATTGCGGTTATTTCTTCGTGGTTGTATATATCTTCATGGTGTATTGCATCGTCCATCGAGTGTCACGCGGTAACGACCAATTAGTGTTCATTCTATTCATGCATTTTTGGGGCTCCACAATAATTCAGTAAATCAAAGAACATTATTTACCCATCAAGTTATGGCTTTCAATAAGGAGAAGGGTATATATGTAGGAATATTCTATAGGGTAAGCTGGATAATATAAATAAGGGCACATGATCTGAGATGGAAGCAGATGCATGAATGACGATTGACCACTTTGATGATATTCTCTTTCCTTTATCCGCTTTCAATTTTTTTATACCATCGGCGCATCGCGTACACCCGTCTCAATGAAGGATGGAAAAGCATAGTCTCTTTATGAAAACGGTCTAAGGCGGCACACAGTGTCAACATTGAGTGCACTCGCTTATATCACAAATGATAATTCAGTATTCAATCTTCTTCGGCGAGCGCAAGGCCATGTAACAGAAAACATAACCAATACGACATCAGCCATTACCCCAGCGACAATCGGCAAATGTATTGGCCGGATGGGTGTCATTATACAATGCGAATCTTGACGAGACTTTATACGACAGACTATTTGTCGTGTCCATGAATAATCACGTGTACCCATCGGCGCATCTCGTACACCCTTCTCAATGAACGATGAAAAAGCAAAGTTCTCTTTATGAAAACGGTTTAAAGCAGCGCACAGCGTCAACATCCAATGCACTCGCTGAAATAACAAACGACAGTTCAGTATTCAATCTTATTCGGCGAGCGCAAGATCATGTAGCAGAAAACATAGCCAACACGACATCTGTCATTACGCAGCGGCAATCCGCGAATGTGCTCGCAGGATGGGTCGCATTGTATAATGCAAATCTTGACGAGACTTTATATGACAGACCATTTGTCGTCTCCATGAATAATCACGTGTGCACATCATCTGTACTCGGCTCGTGTATAGTTATATCTTAGGTTATTACCCATTGTGTAGCTCCTCGTCCTCTTTCTAATAAACGACGCATATATCGAGGATCACTTACTCCTCACGACTCTTATCACATACACATACACCATACACAGTACACCATTCGATGGTGATACGTCTTGGCATAGCTCATCATTCAATCAAGGTACTGGTGATCTTTTCATTTACTTTTACAGCTGATACCGATGCTAATGCTCTAGAATAGAGAGCATTGTCAAGTGTTTGGGTTTGCGTGCTCGCTCATTACAAGGACGTGTGGATAAACAAGGCTTAATGCAACAATCGACCTTAGAATCTGATATCAAGAAGATCATTAGCCACGTATGTATATCCATATTCCATTGCTCATGAAAATTATGAATTTTGGGCCAAAAGACTGAAGACTGAACAAGGAGGGAACATGGGCATCTGCGTGCAATATTGAAGGAAGCCTGTATATCCACCCATGAGATGTGGAGCGGTGGTACCCTAAGCCAAAGTTGTCACACTCTGACAATGCCATTTCTCTTGTAAACAGAATGTGCTTATGGTAGCAGCAAACGATTGATAGATATAGAAAATACTGTGATAGCGAATAAATGCCATTGTTCAATGATGGATATTATCACCTACTCTATTATCGTTATGCCAGTTATTGGTTTATGCATGAGCGGTCAATCACACCTAGACCACCCAATTAATCAAGTCATGCAGCATCCCCGTTATCTTTCTTTGCTAGCACAGATATTTACGCACCCTCAACGTTCAAATAAGCAAGAATGTTGTCGCCTACTTTACTCCCACACATCCCTTTCCTCTACTATACTTCTCTGATTGCTTACTCAAGTTTTGGTGTGTATCATGGTTTATATTATTCCCGTGAATAAAATCTGACCTGTGGATTGATTGTGCTCATTTCTAGCTTGTCGTTGTTATCCTACTCCCATTATCCTTGTGGTTAATACATATTGTGTTACAATTTGATTCTTGGAATCAGGTAAAATGCTATTGTCATATACATTTGAAGGATCATATACGCATCACATGCCTATTTTCTTTCTTTCGACATAGCTTCTGACGGTGATACCTTTGAAGAAATATATATCAGCAACAACATAGTGCATATGATAAGGTGCGCTTAACCAGATAGTTGGTGTGCAAGTATCTGAGCCAGCTTACCAATGTTTCGTCATCCGATGGCGGCATAAAGACACCACTACAACCACAGATCCCACGGGGTGGATATAACGGCTTCCGATGTAGTACCCATTTTGCTAACCAAACGTTTAGCGCCCAAGGACCAAACGTACTTATGTCGATTACTCAAGTGATGACATTGATGAATTGTCCTCGGAACTCTCTGACCACGATGTGTACATGGTGGATCAAGCATCAAAATCAGGCAATGATGATGAGCCTATTGTTATTCTCAGCGATGAAGAAGAAATAGCTGATGTATAGCCATTTGTTGTTCATATCGAATGCTCCAAAATTCATTGCTAAAGATCATAAACAACTAGTGGGAATCATTGTATCGTGTATTCTTTGTTTCTTGCATGAAATATGATCCTCTCTGTGATGTGTTCAGATCAAAATGAGATAATAATACAGTGGCTGTAAGAATAAAGGTTGTGGGGACTTGCACCCACTTTCATATCTGAGCTGCTCGCTCTAAATCAGTCTATCGATTCATTGATATTCAAGGATAAGCTAGTATTGGATTCCAATGATAAATACGGCAGTACAGAAATCAATTGCATGATTCCAACTGTCAATTTGGCAATTTCATGCTCGACAATTTGATCAGCATCCAAAAAGAAACAAGCAGATAGTATTTGACTCCTTTATTATACCCAGGGTCGCCGAGTAATGTTATGCTGAATCAATGACTACACTCTATCACTACCGCCAACAGCTTGTGATAGCCGACGCTTCGTGATGTTAATCTTATGGAATGAGAAATATGAGAGGCGTCCTTGAGTTTTTTTTTAACAAAGCAAGAGCAAATATTAAGGGAGCTTCTGTATTTCGAAAAAGAGTTTATCGAATACGGGATGCTACGACTTTGGGCGTTTACAATAACGAGGTATTCTACGTGTTAATAGGGAATGAGTGGCATTATAGTATCAGCTAAAACGGTATAATGAAAGGTGTCAAAAGGTGGAAGCATTGTTTATTTGTCCTTGAAATGATCGCTTCTTTCTTCAAATATATCTTCTTCTTCATTGTACTTCCATACTCGCAGTTCGTTTCCATATGGCTTGGGACGGATCTCAAATAGGCTGAAAAAAGATATGCATGTCAATCAACGAAAAATGGATGTTGGTAAATATAAAACTCACGTATGCATGGGTATATCCATATGTGGCATCTGCTCTCGTGATCGATCCAGTAGGTATCCCATCAAGATGCGCATGACTACACGATGTGTAATGATCAAACAAGACTCGTTCATGCGCTCCAGTTCGATAATCATAGATTGTGTTCGATGAATGACATCTGTGAGGAAAATAAGGATTAATGCTTAATGGGTAACTCCCATGAGCTCCAAGACTTGCCAAGGTATGATTCACCACCAATGCCTGGATAACGATAATAGAGCTTGTTTGTGCGCCTGGCAGAAAACTCTCCCGGATATTTTTCTTGAATCTCGTCATAGGTCATTCCTTCACAGATCTATCACTGTTATCAATAAATGAAGATTATATGAGTATTGACAATATCATACCGCTGCATTGATTTCATTCAAGAAACGAATGTGTTTGATATCGTATTCATCAGGATCAAACCATGCTGCTGTTTGCATGGCACGCTTTAGCATACTTGTCCAAACTGTAAACTGCTGCTGGTTGGAGATCGTCTTTTTTCTGAATAAAGGTGGTTCATCGTCCAATGGCTCCAATCCACTTGATGTCCAATACTCTTCTTGTTCTTCCTGCTTTTTGACAGAGTCCAGTGCGAAAGCAATTCGTTGCTCTTTGATGAATCTGGCCAGTGCTTTAGAATACTTTTTCCCTCGTGGTGAGAGCTAAACATATGCGCAAGTAAGTACTGTAACACCTTGTATAGCTTAACATGAGTACTCACTGGAGCGTCACCACCGATACGTCCAACAACATTGTCTTCACTTTGCCCGTGTCGTGTCAAGAATATTTGACGATCTAACAAGAGGGGGAAAAAGTTGCATTAATACAACAGGTACCACTGGTTCATCCTCTCTTACCCACCTGCAAGATTAAAGTTCATAAGGTAAAAGACACATTGACCCGACAAATATCCAGAGATGTTGTAAGCAATCACTTTCTTTCCCACATTCATCAGTTTGCAGTATTGAATATCGTGCTTTTCCTCCCATTCACCAATAGGTTGGTACGCTCTTTCATAGTTGATCACTCGTGATTTGAAATCAGCCAATGCCTCGGCTGCCGGCTTGTCTCTGTAATCAGGACCCAATAGTTTCAAGCGAAAGTTCCTTTCCAGGATCTAGTTTACACGGTGAATAACAATACCATTATTCAATGTCTAATCAGTACCTTCTTATCTGTGCATAACGATTCTAATAGCAAGACTTTGATTTGTGGATATTCTTGTAATCGATTCAATAAAAGGAATCTATTATTATAGTCAGTATGCAAGGTGATTTACACTTATTCCTACAATTACCTTCGTTCAATGGTGGAATTGGTAGCATCATGAATAGCGACACGACCACCTTCACTTAACCAGTTGATTAAATGATCCAGAACTTCAAGTGCCAAATTATCTCGAATGCGTTTTGCTTCCTCATTTCCGGGATCAAAGAACCCGGCCGATTGTTCATGCTGCTGAGATTCTTGGTTCACACGCCGAAGGTCGCCCACATTAAACACCTTTTTTATGCGATAAGTCATCTTCATCCAATAACGATGACTCCTCCATCACATTCTACTCTACCCTGGTCTCATATTGAAGCCAATTCAAGTATCGTCGTAGCTTTTTCACAATGTAACTCTTGCCTCGAGCAGGGAGTCCCACTAAATAAATGCCAACAGAAGTTTAGTTTTCCATATCCTCACTCTCTCTTCCATTTCTTATTACCCATGATGATGACCAATTTGCTATCTGAATGTGGTTCTCTACTAGTTTCTTTCTCACAAGCATTAATATAATCACATGTTTTTTTTACATGTCGAGAACATACTTGGTGTTACAATGCTCTGTACAGCTCCTGGGACATCGAAACCATGCGTTCTTATATGTTCTGGTCTTGCTGAAAGGTAGCAATTGTCGTTGGTAGGCGATGAGAATGCGACCCAGTCTTCTGTGGACGACGACGGTACTTGACTATCAGGGTTGAGTGTTTCGGACCAACGAGTACTTCCCGATTGCGAACTTGTCGGTGTACAACAAGGTGACAAAGGAACAATGCTTGGCGTTGCCATTGTTGCTGACGACGTTTCATTCGGGTTGCTTGGAGATTCTTGTTCCATTTGCATAAATTCAGTGCACACACGCGCCGGGATTCTTGTGTGTTGTGTGTGGGTGAAAACGGGAAAAAGAAGGATTGGTTTTCCAACCCGCTGGTTGCCGCGTGCTCATATCTGTGTGTGCATGCATAGCACAAAAGATTACCATGGCTATTTCTCCGCTTAATCATTTCCTTGGTTACCATTATCACAATGTAAGGTCATCCGTGTTAAGCAACGTACGTCGGCTCTTATCAATGGTGTAACACATATACATTGATGCAGCAAATCTTCCGCTAGTTGCCTACCCCTGAAAATCTATTATGGTTAATAAAAGCTGTTAGTATAGAACATATTTGTCAGTGACAAACTCTTAACCAAATGTTGCTCTTACTACTACAATCATGATGACCAGTTCTGTTGGCACATGGTGTGTGCGTTGTTAATAATTTATCAATAAGAAATGAATGCCGTGCATGTGATTTTCGTTTGACCATTGACGCTGTTATAAACATGGATGACACGTGTATCTGATGCATTATTTATCTTCAATTCAATATCGTACCATAAAGTTAGGATGGCAATTAAACTGAGCAATAGCGCTAGCAAAGATAACGACGTCCTTTATAATCTAGAATGAACATTACCATTAATACATCAACAAAGATGAGGAAAGCGCATTATTTCAATGCCAAAAACAACCAGAGACATAGGAGGTAACAGCTAGCTCTGTGGCTCCTTGCCTTGTATGATATGATGTCGGCATTGCCTACCGACTCTAAGATGCTATATCGAGTTACATGTTATACACATAGCCACGGCCCCTTTCCCTGTCACGTCAAGCGACATAAAGGGGACATAGATTTAGTTGTTGGTTAACAATACCTATCACCATTGAGCGTATCATTGTTAAATGGTGATGAGTGTGTATGAGAATGATGGAGGTGGTGGGCAAGTTCAGCCTAGTATTGATAATCATGATGACTAAAGTGGTAGATTTCTTGGTTTTAAGCGCTTGAAAAGTATCTGTTATATCCAGGTTACCCATCATATCAATAGGATTTACATATGTGTTTTAATAAAAACAAATGACAAGTCTCATATACATCGGTTATCACGTAGTATCATGAGCAGCAGTGGGTAGTCTACTCATCTCGATCTCCCTCGCGTTGCATGATAGCTTACACGTATCCAATATTGTATATGAATGATACATCACACCATCTTTACTCAGTAAGCAGCTACACTTGATCGATATAGTTGCAAGTGTAGCTCGTAGCAATCACTATCAGAATACAGCTTCTTACCTATGACATCATTTTATACATCTCTTTACATTTCATACATTTTGTACTTATACAACAGCATCTCATCTCATAGTAAGCGTCAATCAACAATTGCTCAAGCACATCACTGGCATGCATTATTGAATAACAACCACAAATGCTCATATGAATACAAGGATATCAAACAAGTAGTATAGAGTTTATTGACAAGCAGTTTCTTTTTCTTAAAAAAAAACCAAGGGATACAATTCTTGTGTGTATGCACAAAGCTTTATACATCAAATGTTATGCTTAGTTGCTGATGCAGTACCAACGGTGACCAGAGTCGCAACCACCGACAGGGTTCTTGGGAGGGCAATATTGGTCACTTTGAACACAGTGGGATCCAGCAGGACAAGCAGCTTCACAAGCAGCCTTGGGAAGGCAGGGGCAAACGGAAGCTTGAGCAGCTTGAGCAAAGAAGAGAGCGGCGACAAAAGCGACAATGGAGACCTTCATGATGATTGTGTTGATGCAGATATCTGGCTGCACAGGTATCTCTTATTTATACTTTATTAACGGCTGTCATAATTGCCGAGGGTGATACTGATCAGAGTTACCGTCATCATAACGCATTCCCCCCACTTGCTGGAATTTCGATCGAATCCCTTATACAAGAACGGGAGAAGATTTCATGCAAGATACATTGTCATATGAGAGAATTGCATAATCACTATCATTTACAGTTTGCAAAGCCCCTTTGTGTAAATATGCGTCAAAAGTCAGCATGGCCATATTGTCCGCCCCCAGCCATGTCACTGTCACTCATGTCAACTCACTCTAGCTCGATTATAGAACTACTTTCGACAACCAAGCAAGCATTGTGCATGATGTTAGTTGAAGGTAAACTAGCAACAAGCTATGGAGATTACAAGTCGGTAATGAGCAGTCAACATCAACTCAATCAACAGATAGAGATGTCACATTGAAAAATGACATGTTGAAGCATTCAACATCAATGGTGTTACAAGTCAATCTGCATTGTTCAACAACCAAGCCCCGCACTATGAACTAATACACTCAAGGTATAGCACATACTGAGTTGTGATGCACCAGATTCATTGTGACCGTTGTTACAATCATTATACGCATTGCGTTGTGGTATGCACGATCGCACACACCATGCACCAAAGCCTTGATTCAGTGGCTGATGGCAAGCTACTAACTGTATACTAAGTGTGATTAAGCGTCAATATCATCTAAGCCATGAAAAGGATGGGAGGATCCTTTCTTGGCCCAATAACGATCACCAAGTGTCGTACAAAACAAACCCTGTCATTTTCAAAGGCAGCGTTATGCAGCATTTTTCATCGACGTTTCTTGCGCAACCTGACGCGATCGTACTCAGATAGCATTCGGGATACAAAATCCCAAGCGTTATATATGTGCTTTATGGGAAAGTCTCCTGCGTTTTGGATTTTCCCTCCATCTTGAGTTACACGAATTTCAACCTTGCGTTGGGGGTAGGGATGGAATATCACCTTTGCCGAGTGTGTTCTTATCTTACGCAAGGCAATTTCGTGTAACGCAAATTCAAAAAATCCAAGCCCAAGATCCAATATGAGTTACAGTCATTACGGTTCCCAGTCTAAACTTTGATCATGAGCAATATAATGCCACACATTGTTAAACCATTACAGCATCAGCCTTCACTAGCCCTTATAGATACACTGACTTGGCACAAAATCCTCGGATAGAGGCGATACATGGATATAGTGGCGCCCTGTTTGTGATAGCCGAGCCATACAGCAGAAGCTAGAACTTTTACAGGATGGTGTTAAAATTCAAGCTGGCAGTGTCAAAATAAGTGAATCTTATTTTGGCAATGCTTCCCAGTTTTCATGTTGCTTACATAGACCACTCACAAGCATCAATAGAATTCCCTAACAAGCATCATTGTAGTGGTACTGAAAATGGCAACTCTTGATCAATCTTCATATAGAGAGAGATCTTCTAATGTACATGCCAAATGGTATATATGCAAAATGTATTTGTGAACATTGAAGCGCTTTGGAGGAGTCAAAAATCGAGATAGATTTATTATTGTGATGACAACATAAGGGGTTCAAGTGGGATATCATCAATTGCAAAGGTACCCTTATACTTTAGATTTCTAGTTACTGATGCAGTACCAACGATGATCATCATCGCAACCACCAGCAGGGTTTTTAGGAGGGCAATATTGGTCACTCTGGACACAGTGGGATCCAGCAGGACAAGCAGCTTCGCAACCAGCCTTGGGAAGACAAGAGCAAATAGATGCCTGGGTGACTTGAGCAAAGAAGAGAGCGGCGACAAAAGCGACAATGGAGACCTTCATGGTTCTTGTGTTGATACAGATATCTGGCAACACAGGTATCTTGTATTTATATACCTTTCAATTGTCGATTGTTGCATCAGTTGATTAGCGCTAATACTACAAATCCATCAACTCGACGACATAGCAGCATATGGAACAGTGCCAAGAAAATGACAATTAGCATCGTTAGACAGCTAAGCCATGTGGTGAAAGCTAGGACTATTCAGACTGGATAATAGAAACCCTAAGATAATGGCATAGCCTTCATGAACCAGCACAGCACAAATTGGGATTAGCATGCCATACATAAAAAGCCGAGGTGCTTGAAATAGAAACAAGATAGAGCTCAAGATAAAGCTACTAACATAGCGTAAAATGGAATCTCTTGATCTTGACAGCTGTCATTTCATAGTGCATACGATGGATATCGAAGAGTGGAATGGTGGAAAACCAAAAACTACTTTAGCAATAGTGGTCTTTGTTCAAATATGTGCTCAAATAAAGTAACAGGCATCTTCAGCATATGAATGCTGATTACCTAATGGCTATCATTCTTCGAACCAATACTGCTCACGATGTTCAAATGCCATTCAAAAAATCAGCTGATGATAAGACCAGCGGCGTAATACGATACAAAACCTTTTTGTGTAAACCATTGAAAACTTCGCTCGTATATACATGGTTCTCGTTAAACTTGTCATGTAGGAAATTAGTAGCTTCATTTTGATAAAGCGTCGATTCCAGAGATTGTTCGCTGGTAACTTCATTTTCAAAAGAGAGTGTTGGTTTTATTCATACATTTCTTGCCAATCGTACTTTACTGATCAAATCATGCTCGTCAAAGCAGCTTACAGCGTTGTGCATATCCAATTGCCATAATGAACAATGATAGTCAAGTGTTTGTCGAGTACAGTATCGGACGCCAAGTCCAAAATCTTATCTGTAAGGCTCCATTTGGGATTCTATGACCAATTCAAATTGTTCCGACAAGCTCATCCTGTTTTGCCTAACTTGAGGATGTTTTACTCGTGATACAAAGGTTGTATATGAATTGCTATCGCACAAGGAAGCAAACCACAGATGTAAAGCTTCGGGTGTATTTGATAGTATCATATGAAGACAAGCTGTATGTTCTCCTTGTTGCAAAGGTAATTGATTTTATTTGACATCTTGAAACACGTGTAAGTTCATTTTTTGTAAAGCTGAATGACCGTTCTCTTATTGCTTTGTGCATCGATAGGCTTGTCCCTCATTGCATCCGATGCTTGCATTACAACCGGGTTGTTCAACGCATTTCCAACCAGGGGTGGTGCATTCCTTGTCACAGGTATTCTTTGGAAGACATGTGCAGCCACTAGCTTGGGTAACTTGAGAGAAAACGAGTCCAACAATGACAGCGAGTACAAAGGTAGGCTTCATGATAATGATAAAGGTATTGCTTGATGCATACTGCTTGGCAGTTATTTATATTTTTTTCTCGTGAGTTACCATGTGCATTCTTATCGAGAAAACATCATCTACACGTTATGATGGCAGTAACCCCAATGTTCGTGAGTTGACATTGGAAGATGCGTATATGGTAAAAATCTGCAGGTATAGTAGTATGCAGCATGTCTCGTGACCATGTAGTGGTACATGGCTCGGCATAGATATTTGAGTAGGCATCATATGTGTCTCTAGTGTACAAGATACTGTGCAGCAATAATATGTCGTGTGCTTGCGTACTTTGTCATTCTTCATATTTCGGTGTCCTGTAGCTGCTCTAGCTCCATCCACACGCCAAATATCATTCAAGGTGGAATGGCACTACTTTTATAAGTGTTCTATTACGGTTGGCGAAATAACGAATGGAGACCAAAGTATTACGCTTCCACCATTCTAATGAATACAGAGCTACATCGTAGTTGTCACCGTTGTCATACTGCTGATCGGTAGGCATGCCAACTTGTGCCCCTGGTATTGGTTGTCAGATAACGCCCATTTGTGTAAGGAGTTGTAAGGCAATAACTTTATGATCACTTGTGTTGCATAACTTCGTGTGTCGAATCGAGGTTAATAGCATAAACAAGGAAATTCTACGCTCAAAAAGAATATCATGACAGATGCTTCGGCTTTCTTATGACGCTGGGGTTGAATCATTATGAGATAAGGGGCTGCAGCAAGTCAAAGCCTAGCCATTGTGCAACACAATGTTTTCCACGTAGTGTGTGAATGTTTGTTGCTGGATAATAAGTAAAATTTTCAAATGCCAGTCGCTCAATGTGCATGGCAATTTCTGCTGGCTGGGAATCGTCTATGCGCTTTAGACATGTGTCGAGTTGACTATAAAGCAAGATGTAGAAGATACCATCGTTGATATATGGTACATAGAAGAGTTGTGATAATACTTTTTGGCGCATGTTTGCAGCCAACCGTTCAATGCTATTGACGATTTCTCGTTTACGCCTTGGTAGATGTGCTTCGAATTGCGAATGATTTGATACGGGGATTAGCGATATGCATGTGCATGGCGCTCGCTGACAACATTTTGCAATGAGCATAATCCACACGAAGCTGAATCTTCTGTGATAACGTGGATTGATATTAATTCGGCGTGTATTGATGAAAGTCGATGTGTGCATAATATTGAGTTTATCACTAAAGGTAGAGGGTTCTGCTAATCTTGCATGCAACAGCATAACCATTTCATTATGTAGAGGAAACTTATTCTAAGCTAAAAGGGTCCCTATCAAGACTATCGAGTGCGCACTATTGCAAAGGCTTTTTGCTGTGAGACATCCTGCTGCTTAATCCTCATGTTTAACATATCAGCGATATAAAAAACATCCATAATCAAGGAGAAGCATTATTACTAAACTTGGCATTGTTTTATTGCTAGCACATAGTAGTGGGCATAGGGAGAATGGGCCACAAGAGAGATTTACACCTCAAAGTCTGGTCTAACGCATGTCCATCTATCTTGTTCACTGGGAACCTTGCTAGGTGGGCACCACTTGTTGTTGATGATACATTTCCAATCTTCAGGGCAGAGATTTTTGCAATCTTGTTGAGTGGTGCAACCATTATCAATGCCTGATGCTTGAGTAGTCTGGGCGAGCAAAAAGATGCCAATGGCAGATACGACAATAGAATTGATCTTCATGATGATGAGAGTATAAAGATGATTGACACTAAGACGATGGATAAGAAGTTACCCCCATATTTATATTGTACCAATTCGAATTGAACTTCCACTTGATGAACTGGTTCGAAATGTGCAATCATAACCAAATAAGAGATTTACGAATGTACAAGAGTCGAATGTTGACCAAAACATACATGGCTTAGAAGACACCTAATCACATCTCTGGTATAATAGAATGATTCTAGCTCCAAGGTTATGGCAGCGCAGCGTCCGTTGTACAGAGATTGGCTTCCAAAATCTTACCAGAGGAGATATTTCTGCCATAAAGAAGCGTTGACAGGCTCATGCAATCCCAGGAATTTGGCCTATGTATTGCATTTGGCATCTTTATCCTTTAATAATACAGGTATGGCGGGTTGAACAATATACATATACAGGTTCTAGGCCGGATTCTCTCTTAAATCATAATATGCGCCACACGATAAACTGCTTTAACGGTGGACAATAATACAAGCATATGATTTGATTTCACGCCCTTGTTTGATCGATCCTCATAGATATCATGTAACTGACAGTTCACAAGGGAGATATGTTATGTCATTTGGAAGCAGATGACAAAGTCATGATGAGAGCACATGATAGTAGATGTCAAAGATTGTGAGAACGTCGGTATTTAGAAAGGTGAGATGCAATGGCAACTAATCCATGCGTATGCTGTAAGATTTACGCGTATCTTTATTGCGAAGTATCTCGGGTATAAGAAGTAGTTTAGCTATTACAAGGATCCATCGATGAAGGGATAATAAATTAATGAGTGCTGCAATCCCAACACATAAGCTATTTCATCGTTTAGGATCACCGCGAACTTTGGATACGATTGTGCGCTATATCTCATATCGGTTGATAAACCACGAAATAGAAATCAACCCAAAGTAAGCTCGTGTCATGTTGAAGAGAACAGCTTGTAACCTTGCCTACTTTTGCTGAGCGAATTGCGATGTCTAGTAATTGGATAAAGTTGAAGCACGTGATCGTGGTCCACCAGATATTGCTGCTGGAAAAGGCTGTGAATGAATATGATCGGTACCATATCCAACAAGATCGTCTCCTAAACAACCCTTGTCACGTTCAATACCAATGGTAGACCAGTCCGAGCCATAATGATGCCCTGGGTACACCACTACTCGATCATCCAATTGTCCCAAAGTGTAACGTAATGTTTGCTCCATAGCACGTCGATCACCACCTTCAAGATCGGTACGACCACAAAATCCACATAGTAAAGTGTCACCAGCAATCAATCGACAGTCATTAACAAGAAGGGCTTGTGATCCTGGTGTATGGCCTGGCGTAGGTATGAAGCGAATATGAGTATTGGTACCGATATCCAAGGTTTCAGTAGCTGCAGCCATAGTAGCAGCCAATCGATTTGCTGGAATAGTTGGATTGGCTTGTCGAATGTATTGAATATCTTCTGGATGAACATAAGCCTTAATATGAGGAAGTCGTTTGAGTAGCGTTGCGAGTCCGTTGATTTTGATTGGCAAAGTGTCGTATGGCGGAGGCGGCGATCCACCCACGTGGTCGAAATGATAATGTGTCACAACAGATGCAACAATATCGTATCCATATTCTTCCACAATCTGAAATATGCCATCAATATCCCAGCACTTGAAAAAATCGTTAGCTTCTTTTCAAAGTTTTCACTTGGGATTATACTTACTGCATCCACGACCACACATTGTTTGGTTGCCTTATCAGCCACGATGTAAATGATATTACGCATAACTTCAGCAAACTCGTAGATCCGATTCTGAATAGGTTTATGGAAGCTGCGTTGGGTTGCAATGTCACGTCCTGGCATAACTTGAATAATATCGATTCCCATAGTATCATTATCCTTTTCTAGTAACGCCCTGGCAATCCGTGCGCTGATCTCTCCATTCTCAGGGTCCTAAATCCATACATGCCTTAGCGCTTACTATGCTCTTTGACCTATTGTGTCCCTGATCCACACTCACCCTTTCCAATGCTTGTTTATAGTAATAAATGGCATTATCAAATTGACGCAGCTTCATCAATGCTTCCGCATGACGGTAATATCCCTAGAACAAGGCATAAGTCCAATGGTTCAATATTGTACTTGACGCGTTTTACCTTTGCCCAAAGCGATCGTAACTCTATTGCTCGACCAGCGTCGTCCCTTGCAGCATGATATTGTCTCATATGTAAATAGCTTGCACTGCGATTACAATAAACGAGAGCAGCGAATGCTTGTTGATTGGGATCTGTCAAGGTCAACTGCTGGATCACTTTGGTGTATTCTGCAATAGCTTCGTGGTATTGATGGCGCTCAAACCAATCGTTAGCACGACAAGTTAACTTGTAGCACTTGTCATTGGGCGCTGGAGGTGGGGAATCGATAGAAATGTCCATACAACACCAAAACGATCAGAACAAACGCACACAGTAAAAAAGGAGAACGCTTATTTCCTCAAATGAGGAAATTACCCATGATTTTCGCGCATGCACTCTTTATCCTCTCCTTGTGTAACCTAGATTGCACGAGGAACATACCATGGTTACTGTTATAATAAATGGATACATTGCCAAAAGCAGTGGTTGCATTTGTTGACAACATTTGTCTATTTGACTCATGATAATATAAGGAACATTGAAGTTACAGCCACCGATCGTGTTGTCGGGACGGATTCTTTCTGATATGCTGACCTGCAGTAGTCAGCTTTTGAAACAAAATAACGCATAGAAGCGGCAGTAAGATGGGTGTGCCAAGTATGAGAACCACGAAAAATGTATATATGTTGCGTACATTTATCCTCACGTGATGCTTGCTGAAACGTTGTGTTCATATATTGCCTTGCGTAATAGCAATATCTCATCACTTTTCGACACAGTGGCTCAGTTGTAGATGTATTGATATAGAAATATGTCGTAGAGAAAAGTCTCTTCATGCCTTAATTTAAGTGCTTATATAATCCATGGAGAGTAACCACAGCAACATCCCCAAGATTTCTCACCATTGTGCTTGATTGTATCTCACCCATCATGAATATTACTAGTACAGTACCATGTAACCACTGCTCATATATTTCCTTTCATGTCCATCGTATATTGAGTCGTACTTGATCATCAAATCAATGGATATCAGGTATAGCATCATCCAAACTGGACATGTCGTACAACCACTTTATTTTCTGCGACTGAGTGCTGCTGCACATCACTCCCGCATTGTATGCATATGATCCATATTCACCGCTCATTTACACCAACCTGACTTTAACATAGCACGAAGAGTGTTAATTATAATTAGATCCCTGTCGAAAACCCTTCTTTGCCCCTAGCAACAATACCAACATTTGTTCTACCGTCATCGTAAGTAAAATCCGTAAAATGCGACTTGTACCAAAACAGCGAAAGCCATGACGTATCGTTCGTGATTGCACGAACAGTCTTTACATGAAGATATTGTACTTTGGCATATGCAGTATTAATGCGTCATGATTTTTATATAAGGAAGAATATGTAATGATAACTATTCTAGGGGATACACTCGAATGGGCCGAACTTGTTCGGTCTGATAAAAGGACACAAAAAGCATCCCAAGCCCACAGTGGCCGACCCATCCATAAGAGTGTATAACGTCAACAACTACTCCTACTACCTCCTACTACTTGCAACACATGATTCCCAATCTAACCAGGTCACCGATAACAGTCTCACTTCCAATGGCTAAGGCAGTAATCCTCAAATGCAAATGATAGGGCCTAGATAGGGCAGACCACACTGTCGCACGTAAATCTTGCTGCCAACAGTACTTTACAATAAAGCAAAGCACCATCCCATTCTACCCATAGCAAATAAATTATTCACCATATCAGTAGTTGCTGCCATCAAGCAACCTTTTTGGTTGGCGTCAGAGACACATCATGCATCACAAATAGCGTAGGCACAAATAATCCAGGTCTTGATCAAACAGTGCACACGAAGGTATTGGAATGGCGAGAAAACATCCAGGGCATCCGTACTGGCATTTGAAGATTGATATCCGAAAGGAAGAAGAATGCTATGGCTCCAATGACGACACCAGCTGCTGATAGCTCTTCCCCAGAGCATTGAAATGATTGCTGACAATCACAGTATAAAGATGGTTCATTATCTTGATGTCACCAAGTCGCTTTCTTGTTGTAGAGAAATTCATACAAAGGCATAAAGTTGGTCATTGATTTCCACCGCACCAAAGGGTTACAGGACAATGCCCGCCATGGTTTCCACGGAATACACTTGACGCCTCCAATGGCAAGTTGCTTACTGCACAATCATCCACCTAGCAAGGATACATAATGATCAGCAAACATGGCTTCATATATATCGCCTGAATGATACTTATCTTTGATGATAGTGTAGTGATGGAGTATGCCGTGACAATAACACGCGTTGCTTGCATTGTTTCATCTAAAGAACACAGTCAAAGGCGTTAGAACTATGCTTGAATGTCGATGATCACAAGGGAGCTAAAAGAGTTACATACTAATAAATGCCATTGAATCCATTCGAACAACGCTTGTATGACCAGGTGTAAGAACAAGTGATAGAAAGGAATGCCAAATGTACCAATCCATATCGCCTACTAGCATGGTCCCGATTTACCAGATTACAGGTGACCCAAATACATGAGTCCCTCACCAGTCAGCCTCGGTTCCATATACCGTGGATCCGCGCGTTCAAACGCTACAGAGGTTGCATTTTTGAATGACTTAATAAATTAAGCCTCGCAACGTGATCGCATTTGGTACTAAAGCACTGGGGAACGTTGCGTCTCCCTTTAGGCAATACAGATTGATACAATGACATCCTTGACATG